>JAMRYI010000812.1:0-69602 GCA_029231635.1 Ditylenchus weischeri | reverse complement strand
CTGCCGCATTTTAATATTGTTCAATTTAGCTCAATACGTTCAAGGAAACAGTGTCAAAGAAGGCTCTCAGAATTGGCTATTTCACCAATAACGGATTTGCAAAACCGACTCCTGGGTATCTCTTTGTATCTATTCGAAGAATCAGCTTTATTTGTTTGCCTTTAAGTTGTGAGCGAGTCGTCCAAGAGACAGTATCAAAGCTTCGTGAGCAAGGCCATGAACTAGTGGAGTTCCGAATTCCATCAGTCGAACTTGGTATTTCTGCTTTTCGCGATGCTTACTGCCTGATGGTGGAATCAGCTTACTGAAAATTGTTGATAGTGATCTTATGGATCCGTACTTCAAATTCTCAGCGTCGCTTGTTAGGTAATTTATCCATTGATCAAATTTACGATTTATTTATTTATTTTTATATAAATAAATAAATAAATAAATAAATAAATCATTTCTTAGTCGAAGTCCTTCTGTATGGGCTCAAATTGTTTCCCACCAGTAATTTACCGATTTCCAACGGTAAATAGTACGGACGAGTATTTCTCAGCGTTTTTAAAACAATGGGCCACAAACAGAATAAATACCGTTTTACCAGTCGTAAAATTTTTATTTTACTATCGGCATGTCGGCCTGTATCTCCAGTTCTCAACTAAACCAATGTGATTCGGAAAAGATAAATAAAAAACATGTTTGGACTCGACTATAAATAGTTAACTTTCGTTTCAGGCCCCGCGCTTTATTCGCAAGATAGCCCGCTTTGTCCTGCGCAATATTAGTCCACAGTGGAGCAGTGTCCTTGAACCCTATGTGCGAACAGCGGAAGATGTGATAAGAGCTCAGGCGGATTGTGATAATTTCATCAAGCAGGTGCTTTTTTCTTAAATATTCTTTGCTTTTTGTTAATCGCCTATGATATTAGTTTACAAATTACTATTGTGGACTTGGTCTTGATGCTCTCGTTTGCCCGGCTTTCCCAGGTGATTTTGATTCGAAATTAAAGTTAAATGTTACTTTAAGTCCAGCGGTTGAGTTTGAACACGCACTGTTTCCGTCCATTTTTCGACCACTGTTATAATTGCAAGACTTCAGCGTCTGCTAGTGGTTTCGTACTTAATTCAGAGTAGTCTTGTAAAGTGATGTAGCTCTTAAGTTTAAACAATATTAAAAATGCAATGCTAAAAACATAATCATAAAGTGGTCAGACTCAATGGGCGGTCAAATTTGTTGGGGTAGTTTAGTATCAGGGTTTGACTAATCATCCAATCTGTATTTTTTTGTTAAGTTCTGCGGTGCCTCATGAATATGCCTGCAGATTGAGTGGTTGCGTCTTTGCCACGGGTATGTTCAGTCTGCTTGACTACCCTGCTGGTGTAGTTCCTACTGGAAAAGTGACTGCAAAGGATGATGCCTATCTGCAGGATGAAAGCAAGTGGCCTACTTAGTTTATTAGCTTTTGTATGGCTGCTAAAATTCTGGCGATATTTAGGTAATAATTTCTTCCTGAAGTCTATGCGCGCATCTGCCAATTCTGAGGGTCTTCCGTTGGCTGTGCAAGTTGTTGCACTGCCTTATCAAGAAGAGAAGTGCTTGGGTGTAATGAAAGTGATTGAAAATCTCTGGAAGTAAATATAATGTATGTGATTTTTGTTTAGTAAATATGCGCCAAATTGTTTCGAGTGCCTTTGGACAATAACATTGTCAAGTCATTGCTGGTCACTATTCCTGTTCAATTAGGAATACGACTTGGGTGCGTGCTATACGAGTCATAAAATTCAACGATTTTGTTATCGAGATTATGCGTCGCACCCTGCTTATAAAAGCTAACAACCAATGCACACAATGTCTCCATACAGTTGAACTGTTAATGTGGGTGCTTTTCCTCAGTTTTGTTAAACCTTAAACCACCCCGAAACGTCCCAAACCATCTCAAATAATCGTAAACTAACCCAAACGAGCCTAAATCACCATAAACAAATTTTAAACATTCGTCGGACCGTTTCTTCGTCGCAGTCACAAATTTTTATGTTTCATTATAAAAAAGCTCAGAATCATTCAAAACTTTAACTAAACTATCGTTTGACCATAATGTTGTCCGGGGAGCACGTTTGAGCCCGTCCTAACATGCGCTGGCCTACTCTGAGCCTAAATACCGTGGTCGCAATTTAAAATGTTTCTTTAGGTCATATCTCAGCAAGGACAAATTTTTTTGAATTCTGTTTAGCAATTTCATCCATAACTGACATGTCAGTTAAAAATCACATTTAAACTGACATGTTAGGTTAAATACAGTTTCAAAACTGACATGTCAGTTTTGAAAATGATATTTGAATTAGCTGTAAATGTCAACTGATTATAGTTAGTCTATTACCAGCGATCACTTCGTTCACCTAGGTCCGACACTTTAGTTAATTTTAAAATTTTGCAGTTGTCTTTGGTTGTATATATCGCAAGGATCTGATTTTGCCGATCGTTTTTTCCTAAATCCTTATGCCATTAGATTACGGTTTATCCGACACCTCTTTTAAAAATCAGGTGTCGGATAAACGAGAGCCGGTCTTTATGATAACGTAAAAGGATAAGGGAGAAACGATCGGCAAAATCAGAATCTTTGCGATATTTCGGACTAAAACAACCAAAGACAACAGGAAAAACATTTTAAAAATTGGATTTAAAAAAGTGTCGGGCCCTAGGTGGGAACGAACTTGAGGGGGCGTCGGATAAGCGAGACTAGACTGTATTTTGTCCCTTTTGACAGCCATGGTGTACAATGCCAAGTGCTAAGTGTTATTTTTGGAAACACTGTTCTGCTTGTGTAATTCCGCTTCTGATTTTTGGAAACACTGATCAAGGCTAAAAAATAACTTCAAGCGCGAAAATATACCATTGTTTCATTCAAAATGAGCACAAGATGGCTGCAAAAAATTGTTTTCTAACCAAATATTTGCTTTCGCGTAAGACACTTTTTTTTCACTAAGCAAACCTGAAATTCTGACACCAGAAACGTGTCGACTACCTTGATGTAAGTACCTTTTTTGGTTGCTTTACATATAGTTACCTAGGTAGGTACCTAGCCAAGATATTAAGAGTTTGGTTAGTAAAAACAATATTTTGGTCTCTTTAAACCGTTTTCATCACACGATTGTGGTACAGTTGTTTGGCCCTTGGATGTGATTAACACGGGAACGGGAACTTGTGGCGACGAGATATTAGGGTAGGGCCAATGTCCGAGACCATCACTTGGCAGAAACGTGACTCCCCTCTCTGCTAAAAAGTGACTCACGTTTTTGGCTCGCGTTTTGCTTTTGGCTCAGAGAATAGATACTCTTGGTCATTTGAGGCAGGAATGCGTTCTATAGGCCGTTCTGAAAAAAAAAATTAATCTTGCATTTTATCAAATAATGATCTAGAACATTGAACATAGAATCCTTGCGATATTTCGGACTAAAACAACCAAAGATTACTGCAAACACATTTTAAAAGTTGGCTTAAAAAGTTTTGGACCCTAGGTGGGAACGAACTTTGGGGTGTCGGATAAACGAGACTAGACTGTACAGTTAATTAGTGCCAGTTTAGATGTCAGTGTCAATTATGAAAACAATGGGGCTCGACAACCCCAATTAACATAGTAAAAAACATTTCGAATATTTTCGGAATAAAACAGGTGTCCCGCGCGCATTCAAACATGTGAAATTTTCATTTTTGTCGACGGCTATGGTCCTTTAAAGGATCCTAATTAGGATGTTTTATATGGCTGTGTGTGAAAATCGCGTTAAATGTGGGACTTTTCCCAGCAAATTGCAAAGCTTTCATTCTTGGTAGTTTTCTTGTAAGTTTTCAATTTTTATAACCAGCGTGTAGTCCTGAATATCAGCTTTCACAAGCTATCAATTGACCACATGAGATTTGAAAAAGTTGGAGGAAAAGGTCTTTGAATGAACCAAATTCTCGAAGCCTATGCCTAAGCCTAAGAAAAATTGAAAGTTTGCTCTATTGAAAATTTCGAAAATTTTGCTCTATTGAAAGACCTTTTCCTCCAACTTTTTCAAACCTCATCTGGTCTGAACGCGATCAGTTAGTCGTATTTTGGATAAATTTTCGAACTGGCCAAAATATGGCCAACCGGCAAAAGAGAGCTAAGTGTATTGCAGAAGGAGAAGCGTTCGACTTGGGGCAGGAAGATATGGTAGAGTTCAGAGAACAGGTATTGGAGAAAATCCTTGATGGCAAGCTGAAAATGTATCTTTGATTATTTGTTTATTGTTACCTTTTGTTGTTATCTACCTATAAAAATTTGTTCTGTTTATTTGTTGAAATTAGTGTAATGAGAAGCAAATAGGAATATAAAGTAGGCACAAAAAAAATTCAACTAAAATTGCGGAAATGTGATTGCGGAAATGTGATTTGCGGAAATGTAAATTGCGGAAATGTGATTTGCGGAAATGTGATAGACTCATCATGCGGAGCGTGTCAAACGTCAATGTTCTTGTGTCTGCCGGATCCGAATGGACAGTCTATGCTCCGTCTCTTAACCAAACGGAAATGTGTGGACGAATTGACCGTGGACGGATCGACCTGTGGACGAATTGACCTGTGGACGAATTGACCTGTGGACGAATTGACCTAGATCCCTCAAATAACCCTCCTCAAAAGGAACATTACCCTCATGAAATAACCCGGGTTATTACAGTAGGGGGTTACTTGGTGGGGGTTATTTAAGAGGGGGTTATTGCAATAGGTCTCCAACATTCATCTGGCAAAGGAACTAAAGCACCTATGACCGTCTCACGGCTGAACCGTTGGTTGAAATGTAGCAACTAATGACTGAAAAATAACGACAAATTACTTAATTCTGACGACTAATTCAAATTTGCCTTTAAATTAGAAAATTTAGCGACTAATGCCTGAAATCTGGTGACTAATTTTTTCACAAACTGACTTTTTCAGTCATTTTTTGAATTTTCAGCGTTTTCTATAGGCAGATCGGGGTCGTAGAACACAAAATAAAATTCAAATAGAGACATCCTCCTTGCTCATGACATATTCCTTGCTGAACCACTCTTTCACAGCTATACACTGGCGCAGCGTCTAATCTCTTGCGGTTACCGTATTTCCTCTAATAGAGCCCCCCTAATAGAGCCCCCCTAACTTTGAGGACCTATATCTCAGCCCAGAGTCAATTTTTTGCAAAGCTGTTTTACGCGTTTTCTTAACTCCCACGAGCTCTACCGATTGCACTTTTCAGATTTTAGTTGAGCACCCGAAAATCTCGAGATCGAATTCCAAATTTTCCGATTTTCGGGCATCCAAAAAATAAAGCCCCCGGGGGCTCTATTAGAGGAAATACGGTACATCTTTAATTGTTGTATTGTGTGCTACGACCCCTATTTACCTATAGAAAACACTAAAAATTAAAAAAAAAATGTCTGAAAAAATCAGTTTTGTGAGAATTAGTTGCCAGATTTCAGCCATTAGTAGCTAAAATTCCTAATTTAAAGGCCAAATTTTAATTGATCGCCAGAATTAACTAATTTGTCGCTATTTTTCAGTCATCACTGATGACTCATCAGTCGCTACATTTCAATGTTATCCATTGTAAATTAGAAGCTGTTGCTGTAAGTCAAATTATATCATTTTAAAATTTGATAAAAAACGCGACAGCGAGATGCTTTTATTGTGAACTATTTTTATGTTCAATCTCTTTGTTTAGCATGTCTTTCGCGAAACTGCTTCGCAATTCTATCTTCGTGCAGCTCGGAAATTTTGAAAAAAGATTGGTTGTTGGGACAGTAGTGCACAGGATAAATGACGATCTGTCAGTTTTTTTACCAAAAATTTACCTTGTAAAGATCTATCAAATTTTCAGGTACATTGATTTTGGGATGAAGTTTAACGCCGTCTGCAAAATACCTCAAAAGTCGTTCGAGTAAGCTCCCAGTTTTGTCTTTTTTCATTGGCTGACATCATCCGTTTCAGAAGTTTCTTTATCGGCAAGAAGGTGCTTTTGAGGCTGCAGGATCCTGAGATGTCTCACAGGTTTCTCTTTATTATAATTTCTCTAATACCTTTTCCTACTAGGTTCCTTGGTTCAAAAGTCGATATCACATTGATGGAAGCTGATGCCTACCTGGTACGTGGCGTCAGAGAAAGTCCTTCGAAGTTCCTCCCAGGACGGCTAGCTAGCCGCGCAGACAAGCAGAAAATGATTGATAACATCGTTGAAACTCGAGATAAAAGACAGAAGCGCTTCGAACAGATCAAGGCTAGGGTGAAAGACCAAGATGTTGCAATTCGGGACAAAATTTTATCTTTCTCGTTGCTTCAACTCAGAGGTATCTCCTTTTTGATGAATTTGCTTTGCTCTGCAAATTTTTTGATTCAGGTGCTTTGCAGAGAGATGAAATCGATGCTCAGACTGTGCTTATGGCCTATGCCTGGAAAGCTATGCAAGTGCAGGATAAGTTCAATTGTGTCTGCGAGTTTCTGATCGAATCGTTCGAAGAGGCCGAAAATTTGGACAAGCTGTATTCTGGTATTTCGGACAAGCCTGCTCTGTACGGAATTCCATTCAGTGTCAAAAGCGGTTTCTTTGTATGTTTAGTTTGTTGTTTTTCGGATTAGGATCTTAAAAGGGAGCGGCGATTGTGATGTATTTGTGTTGTCATCGTGCTCTTGTGTATATCAGCCTTGTAAATATATGCACGATTATAAGGAACGGTCACCCAGAACCTTTGGGATCCCAATTATTTTTTTTGCCTAATCTGTGTAAAATTATTGGGCTCCACTCGTTAGAACCCTAGTAGTCCCAATCATAAAAAAACATTTGGGACCCCTAGGGTTCTGGCGAGTGGTCCTCGAAGGTTCTGTTGCTCCACAGGAATGAGCTAAGATATCAGCCGGCTTTTATGAGGCTATGCGTCAATTATGCATTCGAGAATACGGTGCAATCTGGACGGTTCAGTTCAAGGGAAGAGTCATTTACGGCTGCCTTTTGACATTGGTTTCTTCCTTTATTTGCTACCTCCATAAGACAGTATGAGCGGCCGATATATTTGTTAGTGCCAATATATTTGTCGGATTGACTCAAACCTTGAAAGTCTTGAACCTCAAAGGTCCTTACGACCCATAGAAAATGAAGGTAGAAAGAATGGTAAAAGCGAAAGTTAGCCGCTAATATCTCCTCTTTAAAAACAGTCCGCAATTATTGAGTGCTTCTGCCGCATTTTAATATTGTTCAATTTAGCTCAAAGGATATGATTGCACTGCTGGATTGGCTCGACGAGTGGGGTCTCCCAGAAAAGTAGATTGTTCTTTTGTGAGTTGTCTTCGAAGTCTGGGTGCCGTTCCTTTCGTCTACACAAATGTGCCTCAGCTGCTGATTAGTTTCTTTTGCTCAAATCCTGTCTTTGGTACTACTCTTCATCCTAATAATTCTCAAAGGTGTTACAATTATCTTCGATCTTTATGACTTATAATGTTTCGTTGTATCACTGTAGGTCTCCTGGTGGCACTTCTGGTGGTGAGGCTTGTCTTCTAGCGGCTGGTGGCACACCTTTTGGGATAGGAAATGATTTGGGTGGCAGCATGCGGATTCCGTCCAGTTTTTGTGGTGTCGTTACGATGAAGCCGACAGAGTGTGAGTGCTCATGACTATTCGACTATTACTTTTGTATACTAAATTGTCTTTTCCAGCAAGATACTTGGTGATCAACACGTTTAAGTAAGTTTTATCACATTCGGAGTATTAGATCTAGGTGCGCTAAATAGCTTTTTTGACGTCTTCAAGATATGCTCAAGATTCGATTGATTCATATGGATTTAATTTTTTTCGGCTTAATTGCTTTTCCGTTCCGATTGGTCGGTTAAAATTAGTTCCACACTAGGTCAAGGCGACAGCATATCTGGCAGAAGTGTCTTATTTAGTTATTTGTGTTGTTTAAGCTTGCCAGGGCGTGGTCGCGTCAGTTTGAGCAACGGCTTTTTCACTAAATCCGTCGACGAACAAGTCTTGTTGTGGGAAAGCACTCTTGCTGCGCCGGAGAACTATGTGAATGCCGAGCCGAGAAATGTGCTTAAAGTTCCGCTCAAGCTCAATACGTTCAAGGAAACAGTGTCAAAGAAGGCTCTCAGAATTGGCTATTTCACCAATAACGGATTTGCAAAACCGACTCCTGGGTATCTCTTGTATCTATTCGAAGAATCAGCTTTATTTGTTTGCCTTTAAGTTGTGAGCGAGTCGTCCAAGAGACAGTATCAAAGCTTCGTGAGCAAGGCCATGAACTAGTGGAGTTCCGAATTCCATCAGTCGAACTTGGTATTTCTGCTTTCTCGCGATGCTTACTGCCTGATGGTGGAATCAGCTTACTGAAAATTGTTGATAGTGATCTTATGGATCCGTACTTCAAATTCTCAGCGTCGCTTGTTAGGGTAATTGATCCAAATTCTACGATTTATTTATTTATTTTTTATGTAAATAAATAAATAAATAAATAAATAAATCATTTCTTAGTCGAAGTCCTTCTGTATGGGCTCAAATTGTTTCCCACCAGTAATTTACCGATTTCCAACGGTAAATAGTACGGACGAGTATTTCTCAGCGTTTTTAAAACAATGGGCCACAAACAGAATAAATACCGTTTTACCAGTCGTAAAATTTTTATTTTACTATCGGCATGTCGGCCTGTATCTCCAGTTCTCAACTAAACCAATGTGATTCGGAAAAGATAAATAAAAAACATGTTTGGACTCGACTATAAATAGTTAACTTTCGTTTCAGGCCCCGCGCTTTATTCGCAAGATAGCCCGCTTTGTCCTGCGCAATATTAGTCCACAGTGGAGCAGTGTCCTTGAACCCTATGTGCGAACAGCGGAAGATGTGATAAGAGCTCAGGCGGATTGTGATAATTTCATCAAGCAGGTGCTTTTTTTCTTAAATATTCTTTGCTTTTTTGTTAATCGCCTATGATATTAGTTTACAAATTACTATTGTGGACTTGGTCTTGATGCTCTCGTTTGCCCGGCTTTCCCAGGTGATTTTGATTCGAAATTAAAGTTAAATGTTACTTTAAGTCCAGCGGTTGAGTTTGAACACGCACTGTTTCCGTCCATTTTTCGACCACTGTTATAATTGCAAGACTTCAGCGTCTGCTAGTGGTTTCGTACTTAATTCAGAGTAGTCTTGTAAAGTGATGTAGCTCTTAAGTTTAAACAATATTAAAAATGCAATGCTAAAAACATAATCATAAAGTGGTCAGACTCAATGGGCGGTCAAATTTGTTGGGGTAGTTTAGTATCAGGGTTTGACTAATCATCCAATCTGTATTTTTTTTTTGTTAAGTTCCTGCGGTGCCTCATGAATATGCCTGCAGATTGAGTGGTTGCGTCTTTGCCACGGGTATGTTCAGTCTGCTTGACTACCCTGCTGGTGTAGTTCCTACTGGAAAAGTGACTGCAAAGGATGATGCCTATCTGCAGGATGAAAGCAAGTGGCCTACTGGTTAGTTTATTAGCTTTTGTATGGCTGCTAAAATTCTGGCGATATTTAGGTAATAATTTCTTCCTGAAGTCTATGCGCGCTGCATCTGCCAATTCTGAGGGTCTTCCGTTGGCTGTGCAAGTTGTTGCACTGCCTTATCAAGAAGAGAAGTGCTTGGGTGTAATGAAAGTGATTGAAAATCTCTGGAAGTAAATATAATGTATGTGATTTTTTGTGATTTTTTTGGTTTAGTAAATATGCGCCAAATTGTTTCGAGTGCCTTTGGACAATAACATTGTCAAGTCATTGCTGGTCACTATTCCCTGTTCAATTAGGAATACGACTTGGGTGCGTGCTATACGAGTCATAAAATTCAACGATTTTGTTATCGAGATTATGCGTCGCACCCTGCTTATAAAAGCTAACAACCAATGCACACAATGTCTCCATACAGTTGAACTGTTAATGTGGGTGCTTTTCCTCAGTTTTGTTAAACCTTAAACCACCCCGAAACGTCCCAAACCATCTCAAATAATCGTAAACTAACCCAAACGAGCCTAAATCACCATAAACAAATTTTAAACATTCGTCGGACCGTTTCTTCGTCGCAGTCACAAATTTTTATGTTTCATTATAAAAAAGCTCAGAATCATTCAAAACTTTAACTAAACTATCGTTTGACCATAATGTTGTCCGGGGAGCACGTTTGAGCCCGTCCTAACATGCGCTGGCCTACTCTGAGCCTAAATACCGTGGTCGCAATTTAAAATGTTTCTTTAGGTCATATCTCAGCAAGGACAAATTTTTTTGAATTCTGTTTAGCAATACGGATTCATCCATAACTGACATGTCAGTTAAAAATCACATTTAAACTGACATGTTAGGTTAAATGTCAGTTTCAAAACTGACATGTCAGTTTTGAAAATGATATTTGAATTAGCTGTAAAATGTCAACTGACATTATACAGTCTAGTCTCGTTTATCCGACACCCCCTCAGTTCGCTCCCACCTAGGGTCCGACACTTTTTTTTAAAATTTTGCAGTTGTCTTTGGTTGTATATATCGCAGGATTCTGATTTTGCCGATCGTTTTCCCAAATCCTTTACGTTGCCATAAGACCACGGCTCTCGTTTATCCGACACCTCTTTTAAAAATCAGGTGTCGGATAAACGAGAGCCGTGGGTCTTTATGATAACGTAAAAGGATAAGGGAGAAACGATCGGCAAAATCAGAATCTTTGCGATATTTCGGACTAAAACAACCAAAGACAACAGGAAAAACATTTTAAAAATTGGATTTAAAAAAGTGTCGGGCCCTAGGTGGGAACGAACTTGAGGGGGCGTCGGATAAGCGAGACTAGACTGTATTTTGTCCCTTTTGACAACCATGGTGTACAATGCCAAGTGCTAAGTGTTATTTTTGGAAACACTGTTCTGCTTGTGTAATTCCGCTTCTGATTTTTGGAAACACTGATCAAGGCTAAAAAATAACTTCAAGCGCGAAAATATACCATTGTTTCATTCAAAATGAGCACAAGATGGCTGCAAAAAATTGTTTTCTAACCAAATATTTGCTTTCGCGTAAGACACTTTTTTTTTTCACTAAGCAAACCTGAAATTCTGACACCAGAAACGTGTCGACTACCTTGATGTAAGTACCTTTTTTGGTTGCTTTACATATAGTTACCTAGGTAGGTACCTAGCCAAGATATTAAGAGTTTGGTTAGTAAAAACAATATTTTGGTCTCTTTAAACCGTTTTCATCACACGATTGTGGTACAGTTGTTTGGCCCTTGGATGTGATTAACACGGGAACGGGAACTTGTGGCGACGAGATATTAGGGTAGGGCCAATGTCCGAGACCATCACTTGGCAGAAACGTGACTCCCCTCTCTGCTAAAAAGTGACTCACGTTTTTGGCTCGCGTTTTGCTTTTGGCTCAGAGAATAGATACTCTTTGGTCATTTGAGGCAGGAATGCGTTCTATAGGCCGTTCTGAAAAAAAAAATTAATCTTGCATTTTATCAAATAATGATCTAGAACATTGAACATAGAATCCTTGCGATATTTCGGACTAAAACAACCAAAGATTACTGCAAACACATTTTAAAAGTTGGCTTAAAAAAGTTTTGGACCCTAGGTGGGAACGAACTTGAGGGGGTGTCGGATAAACGAGACTAGACTGTACAGTTAATTAGTGCCAGTTTAGATGTCAGTGTCAATTATGAAAACAATGGGGCTCGACAACCCCAATTAACATAGTAAAAAACATTTCGAATATTTTCGGAATAAAACAGGTGTCCCGCGCGCATTCAAACATGTGAAATTTTCATTTTTGTCGACGGCTATGGTCCTTTAAAGGATCCTAATTAGGATGTTTTATATGGCTGTGTGTGAAAAATCGCGTTAAATGTGGGACTTTTCCCAGCAAATTTGCAAAGCTTTCATTCTTGGTAGTTTTCTTGTAAGTTTTCAATTTTTATAACCAGCGTGTAGTCCTGAATATCAGCTTTCTCACAAGCTATCAATTGACCACATGAGATTTGAAAAAGTTGGAGGAAAAGGTCTTTGAATGAACCAAATTCTCGAAGCCTATGCCTAAGCCTAAGAAAAATTGAAAGTTTGCTCTATTGAAAATTTCGAAAATTTTGCTCTATTGAAAGACCTTTTCCTCCAACTTTTTCAAACCTCATCTGGTCTGAACGCGATCAGTTAGTCGTATTTTGGATAAATTTTCGAACTGGCCAAAATATGGCCAACCGGCAAAAGAGAGTTAAAAAGTGACCCAGATGCAACAAAATGATTCATTATAAATTTATTAATAGTGACTAATTTTCGATTTCCAACTTTTAAAATCGAATCGCAAGGGAAAATTGATTTAATTAGGAGATGCGCTGGTAATTTACACACAGATAGTCAGCCAAAAGCCTTTTTTATTTCAAAATCTTTTCCCTATCCTCCCTGATATGAAGAGTGTGCTGACCGCGATTTTGTTTGAAAAAGACCCTTGAATTAATCAATCAATTGGTCTCCTTCTCGCCGTATTTCCTCTGTGTGTGTCGCTGGTTGGTGACTGACCAGACTGGCACTAATCGCAACCCACAAATACTGATTGAAGGGAAAAGGAGTGCGAGACTGTGCTACACTCCACTTTGCTGGAAACATTTATTTCATTAACTGCAAACCTTTTTTCTTGATCTATTTCTGCTGTTTCTTTCCACTGTTTTTTAACTATTGCTCGAAAAAGCCTTAAAAAATTTATCCGAAAGAAAATACTTGATCAAGTACAAGCTCTTGACTTGCTCTTGGCCACTTGTGAATTGTTGTTGTTTCCGATTTTGTCCTTTTGGTCAGTTGGTCCCTTCTTCCCCCTTTTTATGTTGTACAAGTAGTATTGTTCTCACAATCGCTGCTGCTTCTATTTCTCTTAAAGGTGTTTCTTTTTACTTTGGGAAAAGAAAATAACTGTCAACCATCTTTGTAAAAATCAGAAAAAGGTGATGCTCAAAGTGGGTGTAAAAACAAAAACCTATTTTTATGATTTTTTTTGGTCACTTGATCATTGCGTCCCGACAGCCGGCATGCTAACGGGATTTAGCTTTGACGGGTCGACCCAGGTATAATTTTCCTTGGTCCCCCCTGTTAATTTTCCTATCGAAATTGAGTGGGTGGTGTGTGACAATTTGGCCATTTTTTTTCGTCCTAGACTGATCGACCCGGATCAGGCCTGGCTTTCAATGCCCCGGTGAACACAATCAAAAAATTCATAAAGACATTTTTTAAGAATTCTATGTCGCTCAAACAAATTAAATGAGGTAATCGGATAGTGGGAAAAGAAAGATGACAAGAAATTTTACAGGGGAAAGATGAGAAGGTTTTTTTTATGAGATTTAAATTTGAAAAGACAGGGAGCTTTAATTTCAGGCCGACCTGAGACTTTTTCTGGGCAGGAGTAGTGTGGGCCAAACCACTTTGGGAGAATTCAATTTGGGCCAAAATCATTTGCAATATTCGGCAAATATTTACCGAATATTGCAATTTGATTTGGCCCAAATTGAAATGTCCCAAAGTGATTTGGCCCACACTACTCCTGCCCGACTGTTTAACCCGTCTGCCAGGGATTTTTACGATCACCACTCATCTACATCCCTGAAAGACATTTGCCGCCCGTAAAATAAATGTGTATTTTTGCAACAGCATTTATGCATATTTCCCTTTGGTCCGGAAAAGGAAAAAAAATTATGGACGACAACTTATAAATAATTAGGACACGCTATATTTTTCTGCATTTTAAAACACACAATCTGTAAAAATGAGTAACCTCTCGAGATTTCCATCGATTTTAAAGCGGAGAGTGGCAGTACCCAAGTTATGGTATTTGGTATCCAGGTGGTGCTACCCACGTGGGGGTTCTCAGCCAAGGTTATGATTACCAGTAGTCCTGACTAAGGACAAATAACGGATAAAAATCAAGTAGTAGTTTTCAGGACATCTAAATATGAATGTAGCTTATGTTGTAGCGAGAATCAATTTGTGGGCTAGGAACTACCAAAAATTATGTTGCAGCTGTTATATTGAGGGTCAGTTTGGCTTATTTTATAATCAGACCAACCAAATAAAATATAAATTACTTAAAAAAAGCTCTAAAATCAATACCCTGTTCTAACTGGTTTTTTGACTCTTGATTTGGTACTAATTTTAGTGAGTTCATGCTGCGGCCTCTGGCGGCGGCACAAGCCGCCCCTAAAATCGCCGCCACCAACGACTGCCAAAATCCTGGCAGCGCTGCCGTACTTTTTCAAAAAAACAGCGCCAGTGCCGGCGGTGGTGCTACTATACTCCTGACTCTATCATCGAGAATATACAGGGTGGGCCATCCTTCCTGCCCCTTTTGTTTCGGCCGTAACTTTTTTATTTTTGGTTTGTTGGTTGAGATCTTTGTTGCATTAGAAAGAGGAAGCTTTAGGCTTTTGTTTGGTACCAAATTTATTTCAAGTTCATTGAAAAAAATGTTGCGCTTTGACTGTTAAACATTTGGTTTATTGCAGGCTCCAAATGGTGGAATTTTCGATCTCTCAAAAAGTGTGGACTGTCATTTGGTTTGGAAAGCATGGCTCGCCGAAGAAGGTTCAAGTCGAATACCGCAAGAAGTTCGGGCGATCACTTCTTGCTCAGTCAATTCAGTTCGGATCCACCTGAAACAAAACATGCAATAAAAGAAAGAAAAAAAGTGAAACAAACCTTGGCATTGTCTTTTTCTTTTTGTTCACACTGCCAGTCTCGAAGATCTTCTGCCACCATCGCTTGATTGATCTCTTATCTGGCGCTGTTGCATTCCTCCCGAACTTCTTGCGGTATTCGACTTGAACATTCTTCGGCGAGCCATGCTTTCCAAACCAAATGACAGTCCACACTTTTTGAGAGATCGAAAATTCCACCATTTGGAGCCTGCAATAAACCAAATGTTTAACAGTCAAAGCGCAACATTTTTTTCAATGAACTTGAAATAAATTTGGTACCAAACAAAAGCCTAAAGCTTCCTCTTTCTAATGCAACAAAGATCTCAACCAACAAACCAAAATTAAAAAAGTTACGGCCGAAACAAAAGGGGCAGGAAGGATGGCCCACCCTGTACTATTTTACAAAAACTCGACCCTTTTTTCATTAATTTTTTGTGGATCACACACAACATGGTTATTATCCTCAGATCAAAGTGGGATTAGAACTGTGTGTGTTCAAATGGTCTACCTGCACAATCACAACTTTATCTGTTTCTCTGCAATGTTCCGCATCACTAATTTACCTATCATCAATCCAAAGGAGAGTGAGCTGGGCAGTGAATGGTCGTCGTTTTCCTGCTAGGCGGCCTTCTTGCCAACCTGCCCACTCCACAACAACAACAATAATACCATTTAAAAGGAGGGGATTGATTGAGAGTGGGATGGAGACTAGTGGCAGAGATGCGGAACGTTTGCAACTGAGAGAGAGGCTGGATGCAAAGAGTTATTTGCAGGTCACTCCCTACCACTATTACTATTATTTGAGCCACTCAAAACACAGAGATGATGATGAGGATCTTTGCTGTCTAAACTATTAGACTGTTGCAAAGTTTGTCTTAAACTTCCAGGGTTATTTTTTAAACTTTCGACCCTAGTATAGAATACCCCCCCCCCAAACTTATGTCTTCTAAAACTTAAGTAAAGAGCACCCAAATATATGTTCCAGACCCCAGAAAAAGTGCGTAAAACACTTATTAGTCACAACTTCCATACGCTGGCCTACCCCTAAGCCTAAGTGCTAAGCCTAAACTTGTTGTTCCAAAGGGTAGTTTCAACGATTTTCAGAAGGTCTGATTTTGGGATTCTATACTAGCGTCAAACTTTCTATATGCCACTCTTATTTAAATTTTTGTGTTTTAGAAGTGAGTATAGAACCTACCAAAAGACAGTATGACTCCAATGTGAACTTTTTCGTATCTTATTTTTTATTTTTCGACTAATTTATTAGGTTCGTAGGGGTAATTACCCCTATGAACCCACCCTCCCCCCTCCCCCAACCTGCGGCCCTGGGCTCGAGGGGTAGTGCGTTCACGGATTAAAGCGCTTTAAGCCTGAGTGGGAATCCCAACCCACAGTCAACATCCACCACCCCTGTGCTCAGTCTATCATCTCTAAATTCTGTTTTTATGTTATTTATTCGTGTGAAGTGGCCTAACCCACGTTCTAAACTTCAACCATTGTAAAAACCAGATAACTACCATGTATTCTCCATTAATCCCTCGAAAGATTATTTCGACACCTAAAAAATCTTGAAATTGTAAATGAAAAATAGATTTAACTCTGCAACTAGGGTTGGCGGGTACCCGAAATTTTCGGGTACCCGAACCGATACCCGAAAACCGAAAAAAAAAACCGGGTTTCGGTTCCAATTACCCGAAAACGGGTACCCGAACCGCCAACCCTATCTGCAACCATGAGAGGGCTGGTTAGAGACAAAATACGGTAAAATACGACGATTTCTCTAATTTAAAGCTGTATTTTGGGTGAACTACAAGAAGTAAAGGTGAGCATTTACCAGTGGGAGAGAGGAAGTGCCCCGCTCAGATCTATCCACCGTTTATCCCTGTATCCTTTTTCGTTCTGGTTCCTTCACTCTAATTCCACTTTGTTCTTCTTAAATCCATACTTGGAGAAGTGGTGAGATGTAAGAGGCAGATAAATATTTTGTGTTTTTATTGTGTTTGCAATATTAATAATATAATAAATATTTCTTGTGCTCCACTTTGCAAGCACTCCATCTTCTTTCATTCCTGCTCGAAATAATTGTTTGGATTACTACATATTGATTAATATCAGCTTACACTGGAACAGATAGAACTGTAAAATGTAAATCATTCAAGTTTTTATTTGCTCTTATCATTTTTTCATGTTTTTCGATTCACTAAACACAAAAAGCATCCCAATAGCCATCTTTGGGAACAAAAATTTAATTTTTGGATGCCTTGGTACCCCAACCTGATTTTTGTTGGATACCAGGGGTGGGACGGAATTCCGATTTCCGACTTCCGATTTCCGGCACTTTTTCCCTTCCGATTTCCGAAAAAAATAGGTCAGATTTCGGAAATCTCGGAAGAAAATAGTTCGCTTGGAAAAAAATTTTGAATTTTTTTTTTCAGAAATTTTTTGAATTTCTTCCGATTTCCGACTTCCGATTTTGAAAAGTTTTTACTTCCGGTTTCGATTTTTGTTCCGGCTTTTTTTGTCTTCCGTCCCCACCCCTGTTAGATATCGAATAGCTAAAAAAATCAGCTTGGGGGAGCAAGGCATCCAAAAGTAAAATATTTGTGGTCAGCCCCAAGGTTGACTAGTGGGATGTGAATCGAAAAAGGCTAAAAAGTACACCCCGTCGGTGTCGCCCAAAATCGCCAAAAATGATGTTATTTCGATGTTCTGACCGCCGAAACGTGTTTAAAACACCTTGTTAGGATTGGGAAGAGAGTTTTGAGACTATCCAAAAAAAAAATTTTTTGGTACCACAGGGGGGACCAAGGCAAAAAACCCAAAATTTGACTTCGTCCCCCAAGGCAATTTGGGCAGATTTTTAATATTGCCTAACACGTTTTTAGTGTTTAAAACACCTTTTTATGGTTTAGGCTTAGGCTTAGGCAGAGGCTTAGGCTTACGAAGTCAAATTTTGGGTTTTTTGCCTTAGTCCCCCCTGTGGTACCAAAAAAATTTTTTTTTGGATAGTCTCAAGAACTCTCTTCCCAATCCTAACAAGGTGTTTTAAACACGTTTCGGCGGTCAGAACATCGAAATAACATCATTTTTGGCGATTTTGGGCGACACCGACGGGGTGTACTCCGGCCTCGAAAAAAATGAAAAAAATGCTAAAAGCAAATAAAATGTGATGGGTTTACGCTTTACAGTTCGATCGGTTTACTTGCTAGACAACCATATCTTTGACTAGTTCCAGGTATAACCCTCATAAATGGTACTGAGTGAGCCAAGTATCAGGTGAAATCTCTCCAATTTCTCCATGGGCAATTGCTTCGGCTCCAAGAAAAATGCTCCACCGGCATGGGCCAACAAAAACAGCAGTGGCAAGCTGTCGAAAGCAAGCCTGGCTGGACTGAATGTGAGTGAAAGCCCAGGTGTTATGAATGTGCCAGCGGTATTGACCTCCAACCCAAGCCAGATAGTGCTTTATCCACAAGAGCCTAAATCAGCTAGTGTAACTGGACCATTGCCCAAGCAGTCTGGAAACAATGGTTCTCCTTCGTCAACAATAGGGGCAAAACCAGCCAGCAATTCAGGCAGCATCACGGCACGCAACGCTTATTATAGAGGAACCAGCTCAGAGACCAATATTTTTATTGCCCTATTTGACTATGACGCAAGAACAGATGATGATTTAAGCTTTAAAAGAAATGAAGCGCTAGAAATTCTAAACGATATGCAGGGTGATTGGTGGTATGCAAGAAGCTTGACCACCAACAAAGTTGGATATATTCCGTCAAACTACGTGGCCAGAGAGAAGTCTATTGATGCACAACCGTAAGTCATTTGACTCCACAGGCTACGCTCACATTCAACATTAATAATACAGGGTGTGTCAACAAAATTTCCAGGCTTCGAAATTGTCATAAGTTTTTTCTAGAGCGTTTTTTTAAATTCTGTTCTCGCTAATCCATTTTTCTCGCCGACAATATTTTTGGGTTACAGTCTCTGGATGGGTCCCAAAATGTAGTCCCGGATCTCCACTACATAGTTGGAGTAGCTTTTTACGAAGTTGAGGACCAGTAAAAGCTAGAAGTTTTTTTGAGTCTGGAACTCATTTTTCTAGTCAAATTTCCCGTAAAAACTTTTAAAATCAAAATGCACCTTTTTGGCGGTACGTGACAAAATGTGCCCGCGCCAAAATATGCCCGGACCAAAATATGCGCAGGACAAAATTTGCTCGGGAAAAAATTCGCCCGGACAAAAATGTGCCCGGACCAAAATATGCCCACGACAAAATTTGCTCGGGACAAAATTTGCCCGGAACTGAAATTTGCCTGGAGTCAGCATAAATGGAAGTTCTTTATTTTCTTAATAATTTTCGGTATTGCTTTCTACTTGCAGTGATCTTACGCATAGTTAGTTTTTTTCCAGAAAAGATAACAAGCCAGGATATTTTACACGAAAATTGTGTGCTGAGCATGGCTTGTAACAGAAACAGAAATTTTTCATTTTCGAACTTCGTAACCTAAGGTACACATCTCAACTATGATTGCGTGTCTAACTGTATCACATGAAGCATTAAGTCAACACCTCATAATTTCTCTGATTTGAGTGCGACCCCTTTCCATGGGGATTCAGCCAGGTCTACACGACGCCAATCGCCAAAATGACCCAACTCCGAAAAATGTTAAAAAACCTCTGATAGGGGGAGGGTTCTAAAAAACCCTGACAGAGGTGGGATATAGCCCGGCCGGACAGGTTTAGAAAAAACTCTCGTCACCTTCGCTACCCAGGTACAATACGTCACATTAGCATCCTCTCGAACAAAATACACGAATAATTCACAAATTGTTTTATCAGACCAACAGTACTATAAGTCAAACGAAAATGATTTTACTGGAAGGCATTCGTGTCCACCATAGATGCCAAGTTCTGGACGATGTTGTTTTCGATGATTTGATTGGCAACTTCTCCAAGATGGCGCTTAGGATCCTGCCTGCCGACATTCTTGATAGCTAACTCATCCGCAGTCAATTTCTCTTCATCATCGAATGTCTGAAAAATCTGAATATTGTTACTTTTGCTCAATTACCAACCTTTTTGTATAGCTTGGCCAATCTTCCCATCTGCTCCATAGCTTTGTCGTTTTGCTGGCTATGCTGGTCGAATTTCTCTGGCTCCAGTGAGTGCATCCAAGTTTGCTTGTTCATGCTTAGCAGCATCTAAATAACAATTTTTTTCAAACAAGTAAACATGATGTTATAAGCAAAATACCTTCTGCTCCAATTGATTGGTTTTGTAGGCAATTGGGATTGAATAATAGTGACGGTTCAACCCATGCATGATTGACTGCAAGCTCGGCTTCTGGAGATGTCCAATACTGCTAGTGACCAAACGAGGCTCTTCTTTTGTCGCCAACATCATCGGGTTGATTGATCGAAACGCATCAATGATGACCTCAAACATTTTGTCGCAATCACGGAAACATAGAGAAAATTCTAACCTTTCCCTTAACCGATTGAATTGGATCAACGACGACAGCGACTGATCGCTCATGCAATTTTTCGAAGCTCTTTTGAGTCTGCACATCAACGCCAGACAGCCAACAACCAAAGCCAGGATGAGAGTGATACCAACCTACAACGTGTTCAGGACGCCCAGTCTGCTTCAGCATGTCCAGCATAGTAGTTTGAAAGACGTCGTCTATGGCTTCCACCGAGACTCCCTGAATTAACATAGTAGGCACTAGGCTTTATTGAAAAAGCGCACCGTTCCAGACTGAGGCATAGCAAAGACGTCAACCACGTCCACCGTATATTCGTCGATGAACTCGCCAAGCATCAGACCCATGACCTGAAAAAATGTTAAAGTAAGAAGAACAACCAGGGTAAACAAAAACACTCACTTCCATAGGCACACCGGCTCTTCCATGTTTCAACATCTTGATCAAGGCCAACGAAGAGATGTAGATGATTTCAGACGTGTCCATTTTAGCTGCATCGCTCGCTTTATGACTTTTCATCATCTGAGGCCCCGACCCCCGCTGCATATTACCGATAAGCGCTTTGAGAAGATCTTCCATTTTGAGGCTAAAATAAATTGAACAGAATGGGGCACAGAACTTCTGCGACAGAAGGCATGGATTAGTACATTTCCATAGAGCCCAATGAACCAGGGTCCGTTGAAGCTGATCGAAACTAAAAGTGGGCCGATTTCGTCTTACGGATGACCTTCGGAAAGCTCTACTTATAGTACAACGTGGCGCAACTTTTTTGATCATTTTAAAATGGCTATAACTTTTTTATTATTTTACATTTCGGCGAGATCTTTTTTTGTTAAATTCCTTTAATGGGACCTTTTGTTTGATAACATGTTCAGGTACATAAATACTTGTTTTGTTGTTGAAAAAAGTCTTTAAAGAAAAAGTCGTTTTTTGCAGCGCCCGGAGCCGGCACCCGTGTAGGTACGGCTATGAAAACGAACCCTCAAATTGAATTAGAGACAGATCCTAGCTTGCTTAGGTGTTGGATGTAGTTCTTGAATACCACACTACACAGAAAGCCTTTTGTGCTGCACAAGAACGACTTTTGTCTTTAAAGACTTTTTTCAACAACAACAGATATTTTTGTAGCCTGGACATGGTATCAAACAAAAGATTCCAATTATAAGTTCTAACAAAAAAAGATCTCGCCGAAATGTGAAATAATAAAATAGTTACCGTAATCCCCCACTCTCTAATAATCCCCCACCATGAAGGACCTATATCTCAGACCAAAAAAAACAATTTCGAATATGTGTTTTTTTGCGTTTTTGTTTTTCTAAGCCTTTTGTCTTGGAACATTTATTTTTACAGCTATATTTATGCTTTTTCAAAATGACCCTCAAATTGGCAACACTGCCCTTATGTATCCTTTTCTTGGCAGGAGTAGTGTGGGCCAAATCACTTTGAGACAATTCAATTTGGGCCAAAATCAAACTGCGCCAAGATCATTTGCAATATTCGGCAAATATTTACCGAATATTGCAATTTGATTTTGGCCCAAATTGAATTGTCCCAAAGTGATTTGGCCCACACTACTCCTGCCCCCTTTTCTTTGCAAAAAACAATTAAAGTTAAAAAAGCATCTAAAAGTGAATGCGTGACAATTTCTTTAACAAAATGTCATCTGCGGACAATAATTATTTTTTAGGTGGTATTTTGGCCGGTTACGCAGAGTGGAAGCAGAAAAAATGCTTCTTCTTGTAGTCAACGATCATGGCTCATTCTTAGTGCGTGACTCGGAATCCCGTCAGAATGAGTATTCCCTGTCAGGTTGGCTAGTACAATAAATGATTAATGGCTTATCAGAAAGTTTTTTTCAGTGCGGGATGGAAACCTCATCAAACATTATCGCATCCGCCAGTTAGACAATGGGGGATTTTACATAGCTCGTCGGATTGCTTTTGTCACTCTTCAGGAACTCATAGAGCACTACAGTCGAGAAGCTGATGGCCTCTGTGTCATCCTAGCTAAACCAGCAGCCAAGCTAGAGTCACCTCAAACTTCAACCTTTACTCATGATGACCAGTGGGAAATCGACAGGAGGTCGCTGAGACTGCTAAGACAAGTTGGCTCAGGGCAGTTTGGGGAGGTTAATTACTTACTTTTCTCCACTATCTTTACTAAATAATTTTATTTTACAGGTGTGGGAAGCACGATGGAATGGCTCAATGCCAGTGGCAGTCAAAAAGCTCAAGCCTGGAACTGCAAATGCCACTGATTTCCTAGCTGAGGCGCAGATTATGAAGAGACTGAGGCACAACAAACTTCTCCAACTATTCGCAGTGTGTACCCGAGAAGAACCATTCCTGATTGTGACTGAATTGATGCAAGAAAATCTGCTCCACTTTCTACAAGGTCACGGCCGTTCCTCCTCCATCAGCCAACTGGTGGATGTTGCCTCTCAGATTGCCTCTGGCATGAGGTATCTCGAGGAGAAAAACTTTATTCACAGAGATTTAGCAGCTCGCAATATTCTTATTTCCCATCCGTGCTGTGTCAAAATAGCCGACTTTGGTCTGGCCAGGTTGATCAGGGAGAATGAGTATGAAGCAAGAGTGGGAGCTAGATTCCCCATCAAGGTGGTTTTTGAGATCATATAATAATTTTTTATTCAAAAAGTTATAACCAAAAATCCGAATTTGTTTCTAAAAAATTTTAGAAAATTAAAAAAAAGTTTTAAACACAGGGTAGGCCAAGAAATTACCAGAATTTCAAGCGCTCACAACTATTTTTCCAGTTGTAAGCTGAATTACCAGCAATTTCGGAAAACAGTATTTTGCATGGATTTCTGTTGAGTAACATTTTCTTTGTATAGAATGTTAAAAACACGATTTTGGCTTGGCTCCTCCATGGTTTAGATCCTTGCCTACCTGAAGATTCATATGGTTCTGGCCCAAACCACATGGGGAGATCAAAGAAAAATCGCGTTTTTTTAAAGCTAAATACATATCAAAAAATAATATATACCAAAGAAAAGCTCGATAAAAGTCAAATGCAGAAGCCCGTTTTCCGAAATAAGTCAGAAAAAGTTATGGCTGTTTGAAGCAATGAGAAGTTCTTGGCTAACCCTGTAAAACTGACATTCCCAGAAATTAACACAATTGATTCTAACATTAATTAATTCTGATATTGATTAGTTCTAACACAAATTAATTTGTAACAAGCAGTTCTGGAAATAATTAGTTATGTCTTTGGTTTCGATGCCTCCCCTACCCTCATACTTGAGGTAGGCTCCTACTATACTTGGCACCGGGACGAGAATCCCCCGGGAATCCCGGTTTTTCTTTTTCGCAAATGTTTGAAATACCGATCCCGTTTTCTAAAAGTTAAAAATCCCGTTTCCCGTGTGCTCAATTTCAAATTCACGGAAATTTTCCAGGGGAATTGAATTAAATTTATTTATCATTCTTTTTGTTACAACTGATTCTTCCCGGCCCATGGACAGTTGTTCCTGGTTCATATAAAAAGACCATTTTACCCTTCTTTCCCACTGGAAGCATCTACCAGAAAAGTTATTGCCCTCATGAACGTACCTGTAAGTAAAAACAGAGGAATATAAGTTTTGCAAAAGAGCTCCACGTTTTAACCACTAAATTTATGGCTGGTTTACTGAATCCGCAATTTGTCACTGAAATACTAGTGAAATTCTACAAAATTTAGTGGATTTCCAGTGGCACTTTGAATTTAAATTGCTTGTGTAGTAATGATTGTAATAGTCCAAGACAGTTGACAGATTTGCAGGCAAGTAGGCTGTGAGTTAGGCAAGCTAATTCCACACAACCACTTGCTCATCTTGATCAACGCGAGCAAGAACATTAGCAACGAAGTCGAAATCCATATCAACACTACGGCCTTTGTGAATAAAAAGTGGTAAATGGGCAAACACATCTAAAAAATAACAATAATAAAAAATCAGTAAGTGACCAAGTCAGAAACTTGTAAAATTAAGCCGGGAAGAATTGTCCCTTTTATATGAGCCGGGAAGAATGGGCGCCCGGAACAATTGTCCGTGGATTTATCATGTATGCTATTTTCCCGTTTCCCGGGTTTTTTCCAATTCCCGTTCCCACTTCTCGTTTTGACCCGAAACGCCAAGTATATTATATATTCCCTACCCACCCTGCTGGTATTAATTCTTTTCATACCTACCTAGATCAATTGGTCTACAAGTCAATTGGTCCACAAAAAATGCCAAACAAATCATACTATTCAACCCAAAATCGTGTTCTGAAAATGGTTTGTTAATACTGAAATGCTGTTTTAACTATCCAGAATCTCAATACCCAATCAGTACCTGGGAACGTACCCACTCCGAGGTGGTCGACCCTAAATATTAGGGAATTTTTCTGAATGAGCATACAAATCATGCTATATTTATTACAAATTGGTGATTAGAACGGTTTTAAAAGAACAAAACCTGGTTTGAACTACAGTCAAACTTCTCTATAAGCTACACTCTCCAAAAGCTTCCTCCAAGTGGACGTCCAGCTGGACAACTTGAGTACGACCTGAAAATTTGGCGACAGAAAACCTATTTTTTAATCTTTTTTAGTGTGCTCAGAGTATCGTTTTATAAACTGTTTGATTGCCAATTTGGAAAAATTCCCTTACATTTGGGTTCGACCACCTCGGAGCGGGTACATACACAGGGTGTTCAGATTCTGGATGGTCAAAACAACATTTTGGTATTAACAAACCAAATTCTCCATACAATTAAACTTGTTTTTAGGAACTTTTTATTTTTTGGGCATCCAGGTGGATATCCACCTGAACAGGAGACCTTTACCCCAGGTTTTGGGGCTGGAATGTGTAAAATTGCAATTTTTGTCCTAAAAAACCCAATTACTGAACCAATTTTTCGTTACAAAAATGGTTTGCTTTTTTATTCAGACCAAATTTTAATTTTTTGAGGCCATCCAGATACGCGTACATCCAACTGCTATTTTTAATTTGAATCAACTTTCAGTGGACAGCTCCTGAGGCAGCTAACTATAATCGCTTTACCGTGAAAAGTGATGTGTGGAGTTTTGGAATATTGCTGACCGAACTGGTTACTTTCGGAAGAATACCATACCCAGGAATGACCAATGCTGAGGTGTTGCAAAAAGTTGAAAATGGTGTGTATCTTTTGAATCTAAAATCAATATTCTTTACGTACTGGGTTGAACCAGAAGTAATGTCGTTTTTTAAAAATGGTTTTTATGTAACCTGTTATGATCATTTTTTAATACGTCATACACTATTTGATAGCCCTTTTCTCGGCCTTTCTAATGAGCCATCATTTGTTTATCAATGATAAAAATAGAGGGTATAAGTGCTCAAAGGAAATGAGTAGGGTTGTTACACAGTTAACTCGATTTTTCAAAAACATTTGCCCTTATTTCTTGTTTTTAGGCTATTTTTTCTCTGAAATTTTGAGCAGGTCACCCCACGTTTGAAAGCCTAGAATGTTGGCTACCCAATGGTATAAAAATTTCTTGGTTTAGTTTACAAAAATGTGTATGTTTTATTAAAAACGCTTTCGAATTATTTCGAATTATTTTCGAACTTTTAATTCGAAATAGTTCGAAAGCGTTTTTAATAAAACATATACATTTTTGTGAACTAAACCAAAACTTTTATACCATTGTAGCCAACATTCTAGGCTTTCAAACGTGGGGTGACCTGCTCAAAATTTTAGAAAACAAATAGCATAAAAACAAGAAATAAGGGCAAATTTTGTTGAAAAATCGAGTTAACTGTGTACAACCCTAGAAATGAGGTTCACCAATGGGCACTTTAGGGGGGTACACTCATCGCTTTAACTGGTCAAAAGTTTGATTCAGAATTTGGCACTTTAACAACATCTGAAATCCATCTTGTAGCGCATTTCAAGAACTACAAGATTTATTTTACAGAATAATTTTTGAAAATATGGGTGTTGAGATATGTCCTTTTGGAAAAAAAAAACAATTTCTTAAAAATGACCAAAATCTAAGTTTTTCCAATTTTTTTCGGATTTTGGTCATTTTTCATAAAAACCATTTAAAAAAAACGACATTACTTATGGTTCAACCCAATAATATATAGGCTACAGAATGGGCTGTCCTCCTGGATGTCCATTGATTTTGTATGAGATAATGCTTCAATGCTGGCACAAGGATCCAGAAAAAAGGCCCACTTTTGAGACACTTCAATGGAAACTAGAAGATTTGTTTTCGAACGATGGTTCTGAATACAAAGAAGCTCTGATGTCATATTGAACTGATGGAAGAAGTCGATTCGCATTTTTACGTGCAAAATTTTTCGCCTGTCATGAATGTGCCTTTATGATTTCACAAATGGATATTATACATTGTAATGTAATTAAACAAGATATTTATTGTATCAAATAAAAACAAGAAAATTCGATCCATGTTGATGCAAAAATCTAACGGCCCAAAGTGAACAACGCCTCAAATGTCTGAATTCCACCCTCTAATTACTGAACTCGATCCTCAAATTTTATATTTCCATTTTTCTTAGAATTTTTATTAGTCTCCACCCAGACTCCGGCGTAACACGAGTCACGTAACAAATTTTCATAGGTTTCCACAACAAATATTTTAATTTTAACCTGTAGTCATCTTATACTCAAAATGACCACTAGAATCTAGCAAACATTTTGGTGATCAGAACTCCTGTGGTTCATATATCAATTTTTGAGAAATTAACAAAAGTAAGTCGCGTGACAGCATGTTATGCAGGTCGAGTTACGTAACATGCTGTAACGCGACTTACTTTTGTTGATTTCTCAAAAATTGATGTATGAACCACAAAAGTTCTTATTACCAGAATGTTTGCTAGATTCTAGTGGTCATTTTCAGTATAAGATGACTACAGGTTAAAATTAAAATATTTGTTGTGGAAATTTTTGAAAATTTGTTACGTGACTCGTGGGAACTTGTTTGCTTGGGGGGAGGTCCCTTTTTCGTTTTGCCCAGCTCCAGCAACCAAAACGTAGTGGAAATATCGTAAAATAAGTGTTTACAATGAGTGCGAATAAAATTGTTGTTATCGAGAAGCATCTTTTGTAGTCTGACACCGCTCTCATTCGCTCAGCCTACCTTGGGGACCAAGGCAGTTGGTCGAGAAGCACCTTTTGTAGTCTGACACCGCTCTCATTCGCTCAGCCTACCTTGGGGACCAAGGCAGTTGGTCGAGAAGCACCTTTGTAGTCTGACACCGCTCTCATTCGCTCAGCCTACCTTGGGGACCAAGGCAGTTGGTCGAGAAGCATCTTTGTAGTCTGACACCGCTCTCATTCGCTCAGCCTACCTTGGGGACCAAGGCAGTTGGTCGAGAAGCACCTTTGTAGTCTGACACCTCTCATTCGCTCAGCCTACCTTGGGGGACCAAGGCAGTTGGTCGAGAAGCATCTTTTGTAGTCTGACACCGCTCTCATTCGCTCAGCCTACCTTGGGGGACCAAGGCAGTTGGTCGAGAAGCACCTTTTGTAGTCTGACACCGCTCTCATTCGCTCAGCCTACCTTGGGGGACCAAGGCAGTTGGTCAACCTTTGATATCCAATTTTTTTTCGAAACATGTCTTAGTACGTCTTAGTAAAAAATAAAAAGTTCCTAAAAACAAGTTTAATTGTATGGAGAATTTGGTTTGTTAATACCAAAATGTTGTTTTGACCATCCAGAATCTGAACACCCTGTGTATGTACCCGCTCCGAGGTGGTCGAACCCAAATGTAAGGGAATTTTTCCAAATTGGCAATCAAACAGTTTATAAAACGATACTCTGAGCACACTAAAAAAGATTAAAAATAGGTTTTCTGTCGCCAAATTTTCAGGCTGTACTCAAGTTGTCCAGCTGGACGTCCACCTGGAGGAAGCTTTTGGAGAGTGTAGCTTATAGAGAAGTTTGACTGTAGTTCAAACCAGGTTTTGTTCTTTTAAAACCGTTCTAATCACCAATTTGTAATAAATATAGCATGATTTGTATGCTCATTCAGAAAAATTCCCTAATATTTAGGGTCGACCACCTCGGAGTGGGTACGTTCCCAGGTACTGATTGGGTATTGAGATTCTGGATAGTTAAAACAGCATTTCAGTATTAACAAACCATTTTCAGAACACGATTTTGGGTTGAATAGTATGATTTGTTTGGCATTTTTTGTGGACCAATTGACTTGTAGACCAATTGATCTAGGTAGGTATGAAAAGAATTAATACCAGCAGGGTGGGTAGGGAATATACTTGGCGTTTCGGGTCAAAACGAGAAGTGGGAACGGGAATTGGAAAAAACCCGGGAAACGGGAAAATAGCATACATGATAAATCCACGGACAATTGTTCCGGGCGCCCATTCTTCCCGGCTCATATAAAAGGGACAATTCTTCCCGGCTTAATTTTACAAGTTTCTGACTTGGTCACTTACTGATTTTTTATTATTGTTATTTTTTAGATGTGTTTGCCCATTTACCACTTTTTATTCACAAAGGCCGTAGTGTTGATATGGATTTCGACTTCGTTGCTAATGTTCTTGCTCGCGTTGATCAAGATGAGCAAGTGGTTGTGTGGAATTAGCTTGCCTAACTCACAGCCTACTTGCCTGCAAATCTGTCAACTGTCTTGGACTATTACAATCATTACTACACAAGCAATTTAAATTCAAAGTGCCACTGGAAATCCACTAAATTTTGTAGAATTTCACTAGTATTTCAGTGACAAATTGCGGATTCAGTAAACCAGCCATAAATTTAGTGGTTAAAACGTGGAGCTCTTTTGCAAAACTTATATTCCTCTGTTTTTACTTACAGGTACGTTCATGAGGGCAATAACTTTTCTGGTAGATGCTTCCAGTGGGAAAGAAGGGTAAAATGGTCTTTTTATATGAACCAGGAACAACTGTCCATGGGCCGGGAAGAATCAGTTGTAACAAAAAGAATGATAAATAAATTTAATTCAATTCCCTGGAAAATTTCCGTGAATTTGAAATTGAGCACACGGGAAACGGGATTTTTAACTTTTAGAAAAAGGGAACAGCATTTCAAACATTTGCGAAAAAGAAAAACCGGGATTCCCGGGGGATTCTCGTCCCGGTGCCAAGTATAGTAGGAGCCTACCTCAAGTATGAGGGTAGGGAGGCATCGAAACCAAAGACATAACTAATTATTTCCAGAACTGTTTGTTACAAATTAATTTGTGTTAGAACTAATCAATATCAGAATTAATTAATGTTAGAATCAATTGTGTTAATTTCTGGGAATGTCAGTTTTACAGGGTTAGCCAAGAACTTCTCATTGCTTCAAACAGCCATAACTTTTTCTGACTTATTTCGGAAAACGGGCTTCCGCATTTGACTTTTATCGAGCTTTTCTTTGGTATATATTATTTTTTGGTATGTATTATACTTTAAAAAAACGCGATTTTTCTTTGATCTCCCCATGTGGTTTGGGCCAGAACCATATGAATCTTCAGGTAGGCAAGGATCTAAACCATGGAGGAGCCAAGCCAAAATCGTGTTTTTAACATTCTATACAAAGAAAATGTTACTCAACAGAAATCCATGCAAAATACTGTTTTCCGAAATCGCTGGTAATTTAGCCTTCAACCATAGTTGCACCCCCTCCTGGCGGCTCCGCCGGCGGCCCGCATCCGCCGGCGGAGCCGCCAGGCGGCGGCGAAAATTTTTGAACGCAGGCGGAGGCGGCGGCGGAGCGAAAAATGGCGGCGGAGGCGGAGCCGCCGGCGGAGTGATTTTCGCTTTAATTTTGTTGTTTTTCCATTCATTTATTTCAAAAAAAGACTAACTAATAAAATTTAATTGATTAAATGAATAAAAAAAACAGATGAGATTTTCAAATTCACAGTCATAAGATATCTTTTAACAAGCTTTCAACAAGCCGAAAGACACCAACAAAACCAATTCTTTTGAATAGTAAAACTTTACTCGCTTATAATGCTCATTTGATCAAAGTTTGACTTGTTTATATAAAAGAAAAGTGCAGAAAATTAATATTTGAAATTTCGCTTTATTTAGGTTTACGGAAACTGGATATTGGACGTCCGTACTGGTCCAGGCTTAAGAATACGCACGATTGAGAAATGAAAGATGAAAAAACCACTTACAATTTGTCCACATCACAACGGCAAATATTCCGAATTTTTCTTGCAGATAACGCATTTTTTCAGACAGTCATAAATATGGTGCGCTTCACCAAGGCAATTAAAGCAAATATTCCGCTTGCGCTTTGCTTGAGTATGAGGCACGCTTTAAACTGGAAAAAAAATTAGATTCGAAAAAGACCACACACGAAAGACGCTTGACAAATATTTTTTGATTCGTACCAAATCATATCATCGGCGATCCGACACCGTAGAAAATTTTTATTAGCAAGCATTTTATTTAAAAAAGCAAAACATCAAAAATAACGAAGTGATAAACTTTATTGCGAATTTTTTTTTTGGTTGTCTTTCCCAATTATGGCTCTTGAAGAAGGTTACTTGAAACTTATTTTCTCGAGCCTACGCGTGTTAAAAATGATAACCAGCTTCATTTGTGGACAGCATGCTTTAACCCTGAATGAAATGACAGATAATAACTGAGTAGGGACAAACCAAAAACATACTTATCTGAATTAACAATTACTTGTACCACCACAGCCTCTTATTTTTGGCGAACCGACGTTCTGGAGTTCTGGCGAACTGGACTTTTTATACTTCACGAGCAGCATAGAACTCATTTGCTGCACGGATTTTATAGCTAGGGAGTGTTCGATCAGAGTTTCATCACATGTTCTTCAACAGGAGTACAGCTTTACTAAAAATCCGTTGATAAAATGGTTCCAGAAACTTATACAGCTAAGAAGCATATCTTTAAGCCATCTGTCATGAAACCTGAGAGACATGGAACTTAAATATACCAAAAGGTCAACTTGATAACTTACATGAGCAATTCAATGACCACATGAGGCCCCACAGCAACTTATTCCAGGCGTACCGACACCTTAAAAAAAAGTGACCATGGACTGAATGAACATCACAGCTTGAAACGTCTTTTCATTCGAATGTCCTCGCGTGTTCTTCAGCTGGAGGACTGCTTGACTGAAAATGAGCTGATAACTGAGAAGAAATCAAACAAAGCGACATACACTGCACCACCACAGCCTTTTGATCTCGGCGATCCGACACCGCAGCATCAGTGTCTATAGAGAAGTCATCAACGCTCACAGCATCTTTCGATTAGAACCAGTAGATTGCAGGTGCTAAGAACGTAGAAATGAAACGCGAAAAAAACATAAAGTATACCTTGAATGAAGAAGCAACTGAGATATTTCGAAGCGTGTTTGCGAAGACTGAAATCCGGTCGTAGTGCCGGTCAGCGCTAAATTATTCCATACGAAAATATGCAAACTTTTCCCACCAAATTATTAAAAAAATATATGACTTTTTTATTAACGCGGGCAATCCGACAACGCACTACATAGACACTACATATTGGAAGGTGGGGCCTTATTGGAAGGTGGGGCCTTATTTTTCAACACCTCTCAAGACATGGGGCCTTATTAGAAGGTGGGGCCTTATTGGAGAGTGGGGTCTTATTAGAGATAATACAGTATCTTGTCGCCAAGAAAATTTTTTTTTTTAATGACCATTGTCTAAGGCAAGCTGTGCTCGTTTTGAAGCTTATGAGTTCTAGTTGTGCACCCGTTAAAAACATTTTGGATTTCTGATCAAAAAGTTGGTCAAATGGGCCTCAGAAGTGAAAAACTTTTTTTTACCGTTTTCGGAAATTTTGGCTTTTTGACTGAAAAAAAAATTTTCACCGCATTAACCTAATTTTTTTGTGCGCAATCGCGAGCCTCTGCCCGGTTTTTTAAGTGAGGAGACCAATTTCGAAAATTAATGATCACAAAAAGTGACCTAAAAAAGTGACCGTTTCAGACCAGAGAAAGCAGCGCTATAGTCATATTAGATAGATTTAACCTTGTTTAAATCCCCGCCTATTTGAAAATATTGAATTCGATAGTTGGGTTGGCAAGTCCAGTATGAGTAATTTTTGAGTGCTTGCTAACCCTATTGACATTACCAAGGGCTCACATTCATATCTTTCTATATTGAAGTTTAGCTTGAAATCGAAAACTTTGCTTGAAGAATGGAGACTGTCAAGGCTGAAGCTACTTCCAGCGAATGTTCCGAAAACGGTGGCTTGGTTAGTGGATCCGAGAGCAACTCTGGAAGCGATTACGAAAGCGCCAATTCGGTAATTTACGTTTTTATTTCCAGTTAAGAGTTTTTATTATCCTTTTAATACAGTTGGATCTGATTCCAATCGACTCGCTCAAGTTGAAGAAGGAAATCATTGAAGTCATCAAAGCGGACGGTACGCTCAACGCTAATGCTTTTCTGGAAAACTCTGTGAAGGCCTACGCTGACGGTTTGTTTTTATTTACTTCTTTACGATACTAGTTGAGCTTGCCCGATTCAGGTGGTCATGTGATGGTGCAAGCCGATCAGGGAAAGGAGCGTTTTCGTGCCCTTGTTCTTTGCGCTCTAGATCAGGTCGTGAAGGAAGAAGATTCGTTGCAGGTTGTGGTCATTTCTCCCTTCCGTAATGATGCTTCTGAGGTATTAACTTTCATTTACCTCGCATAGAATATTTGTGCCCTAGTAAAAATAATTTTAGATCATGTCGGACATGAAGAAGCTGAATTCCTCCCTGGGTTACAAGATTCAGCTGTGCGTTGCAGGCGTAGCCATGGACTCTAACCGTAAGAATTTGCGGAAGGAAAGTGCACAGATCGTGATTGGAACTCCTGGTCGAATTGTTGATTGCATTCAGCAGGAGTTGATCAGTATGTCATTTAAGAATGTGAATTGTTTCTACTATGTGAAGTTTAGATGCCAAGAAAGTGCGTTTGCTTCTGGTGGATTCGGCTGAGAAACTTTTCGAGAGTGGTTCGAAGCGCAATTCATCCATTTTCACTTTGCTTGAGCCTGAGGTTCAGTACATGCTGCTTGTCCAGAAGGTCACTCCGTCTGTGGAACTGTTCATCAAGAATCCCAATGTTGATGCGCTCAGTGATCTATTCAAGAAGGAGGCTAATATCAGAAGTGGTGGTCGTAGAGGCAAGTGGTCTTCCAAAAAGAAGTTGAAGAAAGAAACTAGCGCTTCTCAGCCCGATGCAGCCGTTGAAAGTGCGGAATCTGCCAAGCAAAAGCGTCCCAAACATTACTTTGTCCTGACCGAGAATGAGGTTAATTATCGTCTCACGTTTTGTAACTAAGCAGGATTTTTTTAGGATCAGAAAGAGGCCGAGTTGCTTAAGCTGCACGAGATTGCTATGCGCTACAAGACAATGATCATCTGCAAGTCTTCTCAAGTCGCAGACAGCGTCGCCGAATTCCTCATTAAGAAAAAGCTCGAGTTTTTCTACAAGGTAATTAAATATATCGGTGTTTCGGGATATTTCGTTTTAATCGATTTTTCTCCTTTCTAGCCTGAGGGTAAGGAGACGCGCATGCTCGATTACATTAAGGAATTCAACTCGGTTAAGTGTGGCGTCATTGTCATTAGTAAATATTTTTGTAGAATATTAAATTTTGTATACTCAGCCGATGGTATTTCAGCTTGCGAGAATGTCCGTCTAGTGACCCAATTTTCAGTCACTTTGATCGTGTATTATAATATGCCAAGCAACCGTGACTTCTTCAATAAGAGGTGTGGCTTAAAAAATTCGCTTGGTGTTGAATAAAGCATTGTACTTAATTGCGATTTATAGAATGAAGGAAATGCGCATGGGTCCAGATGACAATTGTGGCATTATCAGCTTCGTTGACGTAAGAGATATCAGTCGTTTGTTTTCAAGATATTACCGCACCGATGGTCCGAGTGTCCTGCCCGATGATGTATCTACTTCTTGTTTCTAAAGACGTCGTAGATGAACACATATGTTGATGCTGTTGTGCTCGTTATTTCAATAAATTGTTGTTAAAGTCATCGTTCGTTTAATTTATATTTCTTTCCGAGGTGCAATGCGATGTCGGGGAACGATTACATTCGGCCAATATGCGCTGGTCATTTAGAATTGCTGTCAGGAACTTGCGTGCAAATTTCGACTCCGTCTCTCATAATAGCACCAATGACAATCAAATTGCTCATCTCCGACTATTTGAAAAAAATATTGCGTGGCAGGCGAACATTCTACCACTGAACCATCATTGCTCATGGTTCAGACAGATGAGAAATGAATGGTAATAAGGTGACTATTTAATCCAAATTATTTCTGCAGGTTATCTAGCTGGTAAACCTATTCGAATTGACTTTTTGGCAAATTAATCAGAACTAAATACCGGTACCGTATGCTGAGCCAAAGCCGAAAGTATGAGGAAAATGACGCACCGCATGAAAATCTGAGTGTTTTTTGTTTTAATTTTTTGACTAGGCCTTTTGAACAATGGATATTTTCGATAAAAACGTGGACCCTACCGGAGTATACATCCCTCCCCCACCCCCTCAAGTGAAATTTTTTTAAAAGTTTTCCAAACACCGTATATCAACCTAAAATCACCTCAGGAGTTCAAAAAAGACATTATTTTTGTGTTCTGGTCAATAAAAAATTGAGTTTTGAGCATTTTGGAATTTCGACCATCATGAATTTCGGCCTGTTTTACCATGTTCTGGTCACTTGAGCTGGGAAAAAAAGAGCCTCTATTTTTGATCAAGAGTCTTGCTCGGAATTATGTCTTAGGTAAGTGAATGCGCGCATCTCAACCCCAAGCAACCAAGACCCCTGCGCCCCCTTCGGAAGGCTAAGAGGAGATCAGTTGTGATTGATTGGACAACAACTCCAACTTCCTTAAGCTTTTTGAAACAATTGATGAGGCCAAACCATACGGTTTGAGACGTTTCCTAGAATTACCGTACCGGCCGTACCTTAAAAGTCTTAATTTATACAGCAAATTAGTTTGTGCAGCAGTAAATTTTGTAATAAAAGTCCTGCTTCACATGGTGAACTACTTTGCAAAAATTTTAAAAGGAATATTGAGCCGAAAAAAATACCCGAACTTCTGGAACAACACAATATAAACTATAACACAGTTCAAAGAAAAAGTACAGGCATGTGAAAAGTTTTCAGCTTTTCCTTTGCCCTCTCTCTGAAATTGATTCCCTCAACCAGCAGCACCAAGCCAACAACAGCTAAAATAACCACCACCTTTGTAAATTGAACAAACAGTTGTTGTGTGTGGAGCAAACAGCAACACAAGCTGCGAGCATTTAGCGTACTGCATGCACCTATCAAATGCACAATAGCCTCCAACATTTAGCCTTACAAAAGCAGCAGAGCAAAAAAGAGAAAGAGGCTGCAGCGAGGACACGTTATGAATTAAAGGATACCATTTATTTTGGTGTTATTTTGTTTGTTGCTTTTGCCCTTTCAACTTTGAAAATCATAGTTGAATGCAAGGATAATATAAAGTACTGACTTATCCAAATCACTACTGCAAAACTAAATGGCGTGAAATTTTTAAATAGGAAAACAATTGTGATATTGTCCATGGCGTAGGTGCGTTTGTCCCAAAAAGTGCATTTATGCACCATTGTCAATATATAGCAGGGCTCCCAAGTGGGATGACTCTGAAATCAGCCGAAAATGTTCAAAAATCAGCATTTGGGGTCAAAAATCAGCCAAAAATTACCGAAAATCAGCCACACATAAATTGTTACAAAAATTACTTTATTCCGGATAAAAAACAACAAAACAACACTAAATTCCAATATACAACACTATATTCCATATTTCTCCCAAACGCGAACATCATTTAACAATTTTCTATCAGAGATAAGACATTTGTACATTTCCACGCAAGTTTTATCGAAATTAACGTTCACCTGGAGGAGACACTTCACTGTTTCTGGCTTGAGCGAATTCCTCTTGTCATTTCCAAAAGGAATAGCTACTAGGTGGAATCGAACCAGAGGAGAAATAAATATTCCATGGACCTGGACCCTAAAACCACACCTGAGTAACATCCCTGAATACCCCAACCTGGGTACTACCTCCTGGACACCACTGTCTGGGTAATCACCACACAATCGCCGTATTAAACAATATTTCTTCACAGCCCGAAGTCAACTTTATTCCACCACAACAAACTTGTACAACAATACAGGAATTAAGGAATGAAAATTAATCTGTCGTGATGTGTTCTCCCTCATTGCTTGATTCACTGCTGATTTCCGTGCTGGGACGCTTGCCAGTAGCTAAAAAGATTATGACACCCAAGATTTTCAAAAAGTCGAAAAGCACTAACTTTTGCCATTGCTGAACCTGCTGGGGATTGCTGTTATAATACTGCTGACAATGCTTCCAATACTCCTGCATGTTGCCGACATTCGCAGCAGAGGCCGAAGGATGGACAAAAGAAGATGGACTTTGATTATGAGACTGTAGATCAGGACGACCGGCCAAAGCACTTCCTCCCTAAGAGACATCCTTTAAATATTTGAAAATATGAAACAACAGTTAACCCTACATCAGACTTCCCCCAAGAGCATCGAATAGATTGACCCATAAATTCGACACCATTCATTTCGACAATGGCTTTAGCAGCTGCTTGGTTACTAGAGAATCGCACTGCAATGCGACAGTGAATAAAAAAAATAACAAAATGTTTCCCGCTGATAAAAAAATACTTACCGAAAGCATAACGCTGTGGATTAAAGTGTCGGACATCAACGATGTCCGACACTTGTCGGTACTTGTGAGGTACAGGACCCCCCTCAGGGTCAACATTTCAAAATTATTATTTTTCACTCTTTTGTTCATTTTCAGCAAAAGTGTTCGCTGTGATAGTGTGATAGTGCGCTGTGATAGAAAGTGTTCGCTGTGATTGACGCTATAATGCTCGTACCGTTCAGGCAACTTTGGAATTCCGTGAACGTAGGAGGGCCACATGTCAGAGTATATAATCGTTCCTGCAACATTAATAATGGCCTAAAGGTAAATAAAATGATAAATCATTGTAATAAAATTTACTAAAAATGAACAAAAGAGTGAAAAATAAAAATTTTGAAATTTTGACCCTGAGGGTTGTTCTGTACCTCACAAGCATACTTGCACGGGCGCCGGCGCCGATTTTTTTAAGAGCCCGGCGCCGGCGCCCTTGTGTATTTACAAAACCGGCGCCGGCGCCCGTGTATTTCATGGCTGGCGCCGGCGCCCTTAATTTGTTAAAAATACACCTATTTTTTTATTTTTTAAAATTTATATTTTTTATATATACTGGCTGCTGAGTTCAGAAACAAGAGCGCGTAATCTGTTTTAAATTATGTTTTATGCGATTGTTTTTAAATACAGTTATACCCCAGCTCGTTTATAGCACAAAATCTGTACCATATTTTTGTCCGTAAAAGTAAAAACCTTTTAAAATAAAAAATTTGTTTTGTTTGATTTATTAATAGAATAAAACCCAATCTGGCGCCAGCGCCGGCGCCTTAATTATACCCTGGCGCCGGCGCCTTAATTATACCCTGGCGCCGGCGCCGAAATTTTGGAAAGCCTGGCGCCGGCGCCGACGCCGTTTTTCCCAAACGTGCAAGTATGCTCACAAGTGCCGTTTGCACTATTCGAATAAAGTTTGAACTTGAATATGGAAAATATTTACTAGTCGATTTTTGCGTTTTGGGAACCGTTCAGGTGATCTAGGTACAATAAAAGTGATTTAAGCCTGAGCCCATCAAAATGTTTCGCGGTTATCCAAATGGTTTGATGGTGGTTTGGATACTATCCAGATGCTTTGGGCACTATCCAAGTGGCTTGGGTAGTTTAAAAAGTTTAAAAAAACTATATGATAAGTGGATGCTTTTATTTCCTTCTCTTCCAAATAATTCGCTTATTCCCTACAAAAATTCAAAAAGCGATTGAAATTTTGACTAAAAAACCATGATACACCCCTGTGGTTCGAAAAAAAAATATTTAAATCAATTTAACTGGATGGATGTATTTAAAACAGGGATGTGATCTGTCCTCATTCATAAGATTTCTCCTTATTTTGGGACCCCAAATCTTATTTATTTTTAAGTTTTTACGTCAAAATTTTATTGTCTTTTCTTCGCTCAACCATACAATTTCCGGCGATATTCCAGTTTTAGCCATGAACAAAGTTTCCAGTTTTAGCCATGAACAAAATTAAATTCCAGCGTCGAAACTGATTGTTGTTTAGCTCAGCGTCTTTTTCGCTATCATTGTTTGTTTTAGTGGAAGTAGGTGAGGACAGGGTAGTAAAGGGATATTGTCTAGCTACCACTTCTTGTGAGGAACCTTCTCGAGTGAATTCAATTAGTGGAAAACCTGGCTGATGGATCCAGAACCTGATTGATTTAAACAGTGCATTATTAGCAGTAGTGTTGTCTGATGATTTAGACAGGGGCCAGAATACTGAAATTTAGTTCGTCTTATGTTATCGATTGTGTGCACCTGGATCTAATCAAGAAATTCTTTGATTGTAAGATTGCTCCAGATTCTGTGCCGCTGATGAAGGTTATTTCTTGCTACTGCTCTAAAAATTAATGGAGACTACTCGTATATATCCCATTTGAAAAAAATGAGGTGTCGTATGCCACATACTAGGTATTGCAAATGTAGTTACCGTAAAACCTCTATTAAACGCCCCCTACAGTTAACTATTTTCAAATTTGTTTTTTAACCCCAACATCGTTTATTTTTTAAAACGTACGACCGCTCATTTTGTAGATCTTTCCAAACTCTACAAAATGAGTGGTCGAACGTTTTTAAAAATAAACAATGTTGGGGTTAAAAAACCAAAACAAATTTGAAAATAGTTAACTATAGGGGGGGGCCTTTAATAGAGGTTGAAAAATAACTGGACATGTCCTCCTATTAGAGGAAATACGGTATTGAAAATTTCTTGTCCCCAGTCTTTATCTATTTTCAGCTGTTCAATCTCTAATTCTCAGAAGGGCGACTGGTTTTTTTGACACAAAAATAGAAATAAGCACTGGATAAAATAGCATATTTCGCCACAATACCCTAAATATCATACTTGGGATATAAATTCATGTTTGAATGTGCGGGCACAAATCTGCTTATATATCCTCTTGGTATTCATTCCGGGCACCTAACTACTCTGGTAGTAAGGTTTTGGGTAGTCAATTCGTCATTTTGGTATTATTAAGCCGTGTTCAGCGCACGATTCTGGGTGGGAGACCAATCTGGGTAGGATACAAATGGTTTGATTAAATTCTTCTCACAATTCAAAATTTTCGGGTCCTCGAGGTGGGTATCTACCCTGGAAATGGATAACGAACGAAAACCAGGTCCAATTATCAAAATAACATGACTTCCGTCCAAGACAAAATTTATCCTGAAAACAAACCTCAAGTAACCCCCCTGAAATAACCCGAGTTATTACGTGGTAGGGGGGATGGTTGGTATTTGGATGAGTGTCATTTATGGGGTATTTACGAAAAACATGCATAACAGAGTTTCTATATGCGGTAGGCCCCAGTATTCAAGACTATGTTCGACATCTTCTTTATCTTATCTTCGGCCCTGTGTGATTAGTTGCCCCTTTTTATTCCCTTCCCCTCCCTATACAGTCCTTATTCCCTTTAAGTAAGTTGTCCAGCGAATTTTGTTTATTTAAGATGTTTTAATAGCACATATAGCGTTTAACAGACTTCGAAAAATATTTTAGCGAATAGTGTTTGCCATGATGAATTTGATCCGCCATCATCAAATTTCATCAAATCAAATCAAAATAGAATTTGAACATAGTTTTGTTCACTGGGGCCTACCGCATAAAGAAACGGCATGCATACAGTTTTTATGCATCCAGAGTCACTTTCGAGTGATTTGTGTCTGAGGTATGTGGGTGTGCGCATCTCAAATCCAAGCCCGCTGCGCCCCCAAAAGGGGCGCAGGGATTGCGAATCGCATATATATTGCGAATCGCAATTTATATTGCGAATCGCAATATAAAATGTAATCTTCTTCAAATTATTTTACTTTTCAATGAGTGGCTTTATTTACGTCTGCGCTATTCGGCGCGAAAGGGATAGTTCAAATATCTACCATTTTTCTTTCACATTGTCAGAATATCCATTTTTCACTGATTTGTGTTCTTATATTATTTTTTTCTAGCATATACTTGCGACTGTCAAAATGTTAGATCCGTCAACGAATAAGGAAGAAGAGCTGGCTAGTTCGGTGACAAATGCTATCGATGCTACTTTGCTTACCATCTTGAAGACCTACTATCGATTGTGTCGCACTTCTTCTGAGAAACATGCTTTAATCAAAGTAAGTCAAAATCTTCAACAGTAGGTTGGCGTGGCTCTAGGTAAATTGATCCTTTACAAATCGATCCTCGGTAAATTGATCCTCTATTTAGTCTTGACAGGAATATTTTTGATTATTATAGTTTTTGAAAAATTTTGAGGGAATTTCAATTTTTCAGTCTGAACCCACCGAACCAAGTGGTCGTCCACTTGGAGCAATTTTTTTTACTTTTCGGGTTCCAAAACCTGTTTTCTGGACTAACTCGGGCATGCTGAAGATGGTTTGATAGTGTTAAATACCGTTTTGTATGGTATTATTGAGTATTGGGAAATAATTGATTTTACCAAAACTCGATTTTACCGAAACTCAAAAAATACCCTACGAAACGGTGTTTTACCACTAACAAACCATCTTCAGCATGCCCGAGTTAGTCCAGAAAACAAGTTTTGTAACATGAAAAACGTAAAAAAAAATTCGCACCAAGTGGACGACCACTTCGTTTGGTTGGTTCAGACTAAAAACAATTCCCGCAAAATTTTGAAGGTTCCACCTGTTCAAGGAAGGTAACAGGTGGTTTTCTTAACCATCCTGGTCATTTAAAATTTTTAAAATACCTGAAAAAATTTTAATAAAAATAATAATGTTTGCTACCGCCGGAATTCAAAATTGTAACCTTAAAAAAATTGGAGGATCAATTTACCGGAGGATCAATTTACCGAGGATCAATTTGTAGAGGATCAATTTACCGCCGCCCGGTTGACGTGAACCTAACAACTCCTATTTCAGGACTCAAATTTTATGCAGACTCTATGCGACAATGCGGCTGATGGACGCTCCCAGGTTGCTCTGTACGTGTGCAAGGTGCCGTTAAAAACTTTAAAAATCATATTTGGGTACTTATCTAGTTGACATCACACCTCTGTTTGTGCCCTTGTGCTTTTGGGGCAGAGGAAACTATGGGGATCACTTAAGAGGTTTAGTTCGATCTTCTTGACCCATAATAATGAACATAATCGATTATATGGCCACTCTTTATTTTCTAGAAATTTGAACAAAAATATTCAAAAATTGGAGGTGTGATGTCAATTAGAGAAGTACCCATATTTGAGTATAAACCTACAATATAACAGATTTTACTGGCTCTGAGCAAAGACCAAGTTAATTCATCTCATTTGGCTGAGAATGAAGAGCTTAAGAAAGCGATTGCCAATGCCTGTGAGGATAAGTATGTGTCTCCGCAAGTTGTGCGTGGTCTGCTGATCGTCCAATCAAGGCTGCTGAACGCTGATAACAAGTGAGTGTTTTATAAAATATCCGGCTTAATGACAATATATATACATTTATATATATTGTTTAAATTTTTATTTGTAAGTCAACTAAGGAATTGATTGATCGGTTTGAAAATTCTGACAACGCCAACCTGTAGAGCATATTTACTTACAACATAGGATTTCAATATTTTCTCCCAAATGACAGAAAGAATCGGATTTGGAGAATTGAGCAACATCAAGCTGAAAAATGCCTTTGTCCACCTGTAGATTTTCGAAAACATAATTTTGTACATTCAAACTCGCTATGGTGACACTTCCGAGAATTCCATCGCCGGATGGTTCCGACACTTTTTTCAACATATCGGTTATAGAAAGTGTCAAAACTGTCGAATTTTCGGAGGTGACAACATATCGAGTTTGAATGTAGAAAATATATTTTCGAAAATCCACTGGTGGATTTGCAAAGGGGTGCACAAAGGTAGTTTTGGTTCGATGTTGCTCAAGTCTCCAAATTCAATTTTTTTGATATTTGGGAAGAAATATTGAAACTCCAGGTAGTAAATCAACTATGCTCTACAAGGTGACGTTCTTAGAACCTTCAAATCGATTGGTACAGTTCATGCGGTTTCGTTGTCAGTCAAATCTCAATTGTGTAGTATATATCACTACTTAAATATATTTCTTATGAGTCAATATTTTTAGTTTATCTTTCGGTCATGCGCATACAAAAGCCAACCGCAACAAATTGAATAAGCAATATGTCTTCAAATTCGATCACCCGAATGAGGTATGTGATTTTTTACTATTCAAAAGGTGAGCTTGCCATTCACTAAGTTACAGGTGCAGAAGATCTACATCGAGAAAAGCTGCTTCGAAGTGCCCGGTGTGATTAGTGTTTGTTTTCAACCTTCGTCTTATGGATTGAGATGCATTGTGCGTTGCAAAGAAACTGTTGATGCTAGGGTAATACGCTGAAATTTTTCAACTCACCGGAGAACGATACTTTTGTAGGACATAGCTAATCAGATTCTTAATGGAGAGGATTATGACATGGTTCAGTTGCTTGTTAGACTGGAAGATGGATCGCAGGAAACTTTGGAGTTCTACCGCGATGAAGAGGAAGACGACAAGAAGTGCATAGAGAAAGTGATGCCACAGTATTTGGATGACAACTTGGAGTGCTTCGACCCTTATCAGTGTGTTCTCACAAAGGAGCAGTCGGAGCAGCAACAACAGAACGGTTCTTCCTGGTTTTCTCTCTCTGCGCTCAAGTTCTGGTAAATATAAAATCTCAGCTTACAGACACTTTATCTATTTCGAATATTATGAGTGTACATTTTTGCAACTGTATATGCATCCTGGAATTGTTGGTTGAATAAATATTAGAAGGTTTAAGTATTCTCGTGGCTCTGCAATAAATTTCAGTTCGAAGTGGATACGGGCACAATTTCGTCAGACCGTTATTTCGTTGCGTCCACAATTGCGGCGGGGTACAATTTCGCCGCGATCGTTATTTCGTCGCATAGTTTTTCTGCGTCACTTGGTATGGTTCTACTCAGAGTTTTTTTGAACTAATTCAGAGTAACTGATTACTCTGTGCAGAATTAATTACACCTTTTTATTACCTGTTTGGTCTGTTGCTTCACTTCACGAACGATAAGCTTACTCTTAGTTTGTATTGTTGTAGCTAGTAAACTAACTGACCATTCATTTTTGATTAATTTTTTTTGTGAATTCATTTACCGCATTGTCACAATCTTGACCCGATTTTTTATACTTGGCAGCGGGACGGGAATCCCCCGGGAATCCCGGTTTTTCCCTCGCGGAAATTTTCGAAATCCCGTTCCCGTTTCCCGTTCTGTCAAAGTTGAAAATCCCGTTTCCCGTTTCTTCAATTTCAAATTCCCGGGATTTTTCCCGGAAATCGAAAAACGCAAAATTTATTTAGTCCTGAAACGAAAATAGAACCTCGAAATTCAACTCATTTTATTGTCGCTTTCGCTTTTTTGAAGTTGTCAGAAACTACGGATTGGCACTCTTCTAGGGATCCCCGTTTCAAGGCTGACAGCTCCAAGTTTTGCCGTCAAGTCAATCATTGTATTTTTACGCTATTCGACGCTATATTTTGACGCTATAGAACGCTGAGAAGACAATGCCACTTTTATCCGATCCTATTTTTGTTGTTTGATTTTATTTGTTTGAAATTGTATAAAAGCTTTGGAGTTGGTTCGATACTATTTTCCCGTTTCCCGGCGGTATTCCCGGGTTTTCTCTGGTTCCCGTTTTTAAAAAAATTTGAATTCCCGTTCCCGTTTTGACCCGAAATGCCCGTATACGATTTTTTCATGTTGTTGTCTACGTGGATGTCCACTTGGACCATAGAGGTCCAAGACCTCCAGCTGGTCAAAAAAAATTTCCGCCACAAAAACCACTCAAATTTCAGATATGTTTATTAATTATTCTGGATACGTAAAATATCTCAGATTAAAGTGGTTTAGGCAAAATTAGAAAAATTGGCTAGGTACAATCACAGAAACAGACTAATTATGAAGATGGAAAAATCGATTGTCGACTGACTATGTGGCCAATGTACCTAGGCAATGAGGAATCTTAACAACTGTAGAGCAATACCGGAAGGAGATACTGAAGGTCTCTTTTGTGTTTGTGTCGTTGGAAACACTATTGTTGCCCAGTGCTGTAAGTTTCGAAATTTTCGGCACCGGGCAAAAATATTTTTGGCCCCAGGCAACGGCGGTACCTGTGCGGCATTAGAATTTTTTATATTAAAAAAATTTTCAATTAAATTCTGAATTTTTTTTTGAGCTACACTGCAAATATAAACAACTGTACCTTCGATAGGTGTTGTTGGATATGATACATACAACTTGCCGGTGCGGCACCGGTTCGGCACCGATCACTGAAATTATGGCACCGGGCACCGACCTCTGAAATTTCGGCACCGGGCACCAGCCTTCGAATTTTTGGCACCGGTGCAATTTACAGCACTGTTCTTGCCTTTGTCGTGATGTGCAGTATATAATGCGCCGTGCATAGTTGTGCATCTCCGAAAAACCACCACCGCCGCCGCCGGTGGTGCCGCCGGCTTTCGCGTTGATATAAAAATTTTTTCGCTGCAGCCACGCTTGTCACAAATTTGCAAAACAAGTTTTATTAAAATAAGTTCAATTGCGGCGCTATTAAAAGCCGCCGCCACGGGCGCCGCCACCGCCGCCACCGCCACCGCCGCCACCACCGCCGCCCTTATATTCGCCGCCGCCGCCGCCGCCACCGCCGGCGGTAGACTTATTTTCGACGCCGGCGGCGGCGGCGATCCAACTATGGCGCCGTCTAAGGCTTCGTCCAAGTTAGGAAAATAAATTGTTTTTATCAATTACTGCAAAGATGTATTTTTTTCGAATTCCCGCATTATACATAAGCTACTAACGCACCTATGTCGTCTTGAGCATATAAAGAATTACAGCAGCTTAGCCGATTCATTCTTATCTTCAAGGCTGGACGTGTGTTCTCTCTTTCTAACTTCTTTGATCTCTCTTCCGTATTTGCAACAAGTGTGCTGTCTTTGCTACTAATACCAACAAACCCTCTATATGGTTGGTATTTTTTGTGGTCATTCGATATTCTTATCTGCTAACACTCTGTTTTACAGCGCAATTACCAGTATTTGCCTGAACAGGAATCTCAGATGGATGACTTTGGAAAGTAGGACATCCTCTTTGATCATTTTCACAATTCAAATAATTTTCAATTTTAAGCCAGTGGAAGAAACTACATCGTGGAGTAAAGGGACCGTCAGCGTGGCGTGAATTCAAAAAGACTAATGAATGGGCCAAAAAGATCACGGCGGATGCTCTCCGTCAAAAGTAACTTTTTCTTCTTCGATTTTGTGGCTAAAGTCTATGCGTGGTTTTTTCAGGTATATCCGCATGAAGCGCGACCAATATTGGAGGAATTATGCTCTCGCCCATGCTGCTTGTCCAATGGGTCACACTTCCTGTCTTGCTCCAAATCCGATCACCGATTTTACCGCTGTTTGCAAAAGCATCGAAGAATACATCTCTCACAGTACTGAATCGATAAACCCGTCAACGATTGTGATGCCTTTTGGTACAGTAGTTCCGAATATTGTCTTTGCTCCAGCATTCGTCATCGCTCGAGTTGCTCCAACAGCCGCCATCGCTCCAATTTCCTCAACAGTTGCCGCCGCTCCGGATGTTCCAACAGTTGCAATCGCCACTGAAGACGATATTCTAGTATCAATGAAGTCTCGCTCAAGTCAAATCCTCTTTTTTTATTCACTCGGACATTACCACCCCTTTTTTTCAGCAGTGTCCACTCAGCCAGAAAGCTGCACACCTGTCTCGGTTGATGTCATTGAAAACGCTGCTGATACGACTAGAGATCTGGTAAGACTTAATTCTGATCCACTTATATATTTTTTGTTTAGGATGCTGAAGAAGATGAACTCATTCGTTGGGTCATTCACATTCTCGAAGGTCTATTTATTCTATCGCTCATTGATGGTCGTCTGATGCTAGTTTCCCGCCACAACAGTAAGAACATTTCATCCGTCGAAGTCCGTGAAGTTCTGCACCAGGCAAAGCGAGTTCTAATGCACCACGTGGGTCTCAAGTGCGAGGAATTTGAGCATAGAGTAAGTTTTTGTCCGTCAATGTGTCGTGTTAAATCCTTTTTCTGCTTTTAGTTCTCCATTCTCGCAGTTGGCAATAACAGTGAATCTAAGGCTCAAGTGATCAATCATCTGGATCTATATCTGACAGAGGAAATTGATGCTCTCGTAGAAAGACTGGAAAGCAATACCGACTGGACTGCATTGAAAATATATCCATTGATGTCAAGTATTGTCTAATGTTGTATGTGTTGTCTGGTATTATGCGAATAAAGCCCTGATTGTATAATTTGCATGATTTTGTTTAGGGTAGCGTGAAATGCTCATCATTTTCAATTACAGTCGAATTCAGAATTCGACTGTAATTGAAATGAGCATTCACCACCTAAATCATGCAAATATACAATCAGGCTGTCATAATATTGGACATATTGAAGTGGGGCCTTATTGGAAGGTGGGACCTTGTTGGAAGGTGGGACCTTATTGGAAGGTGGGGCCTTATTGGAAGGTGGGGCCTTATTTTCAACACCTCTCAAGACATGGGGCCTTATTAGAAGGTGGGGCCTTATTGGAGAGTGGGGTCTTATTAGAGATAATACAGTATCTTGTCGCCAAGAAAATTTTTTGGCATTATCAGCTTCGTTGACGTAAGAGATATCAGTCGTTTGTTTTCAAAATATTACCGCACCGATGGTCCGAGTATCCTGCCCGATGATGTATCTACTTCTTGTTTCTAAACACGTCGTAGATGAACACATATGTTGATGCTGTTGTGCTCGTTATTTCAATAAATTGTTGTTAAAGTCATCGTTCGTTTAATTTATTTCTTTTCGAGTTGCAATGCAATGTTGGGGTCATATGCGCTGGTCATTTAGAATTGTTGTCAGGAACTTGCGTGAAAATTTGCTTCCGTATTCTTCAAAGAATTTTAGTTTTTTTAAACCTGTAGTTGTTTGTGTTTTATGGGAATTGGTCACGTTCTTTGTTAAGTGCCAGCTTTTGTAGCTCAGTGGATGAGCGCCAGCGAGGGAGTATTGGATCTGGATTTCAGCCCCCGGCACAAAAAGTCGGCAATTGGGATTTCGACTCCATCTCTCATAATAGCACCAATAACAATCAAATTGCTCATCTCCGACTATTTGAAAAAAAATATTGCGTACCACTGAACCATCACTGCTCATGGTTCAGACAGAATGGTAATAAGGTGACTATTTAATCCAAATTATTTCTGCAGGTTATCTAGCTGGTAAACCTATTCGACTTTTGGCAAATTAATCAGAACTAAATACCGGTACCGTATGCTGAGCCAAAGCCGGAAGTATGAGGAAAATGACGCACCACATGAAAATCTGAGTGTTTTTTGTTTTAATTTTTTGTCTAGGCCCCTTGAACAATGAATATTTTCGATAAAAACGTGGACCCTACCGGAGTATACATCCCTCCCCCACCCCCTCAAATGAAATTTTTTAAAAAGTTTTCCAAACACCGTATATCAACCTAAAATCAAGAGTTCAAAAAAGACATTATTTTTGAGTTCTGGTCAAAAAAATTGAGTTTTGAGCATTTTGAAATTTCGACCATCATGAATTTCGGCCTGTTTTACCATGTTCTGGTCACTTGAGCTGGGCAAAAAGAGCCTCTATTTTTGATCAAGAGTCTTGCTCGGAATTATGTCTTAGGTAAGTGAGTGCGCGCATCTCAACCCAAGCAACCAAGCCCCCTGCGCCCCCTTCGGAAGGCTAAGAGGCGATCAGTTGTGATTGATTGGACAAGAACTCCAACTTCCTTAAGCTTTTTGAAACAATTGATGAGGCCAAACCATACGGTTTGAGACGTTTCCTAGAATTACCTATTTTACACGATTTCGTAAATGCAGGTATCCTTGTGTTTCGGGTACCCACTAGTCGTTCGGGTGTATTCTTGTGGTTCGGGTAACCGCTGGTCGTTCGGGTGTATCTTTGTGGTTCGGGTACCCGCTGGTCGTTTGGGTGTATCCTTGTGGTTCGGGTACCCGCTGGTCGTTTGGGTGTATCCTTGTGGTTCGGGTACCCGCTGGTCGTTCGGGTGTATCTTTGTGCATCGGGTACCCGCTGGTCGTTTGGGTGTATCCTTGTGGTTCGGGTACCCGCTGGTCGTTTAGGTGTATCCTTGTGGTTCGGGTACCCACTGGTTGTTCGGGACACATATACGTGGTTTGGGTATCCGCTGGTGATTCGGGCACCAAATATGTCGCTCCGATGGCGCATACCCGCCTTAAAAAATTCAAAAAAATGTATTCCGAGTGTATCCTTGTGGTTCAGGTACCCGCTGGTTGTTCGGGGAGTATCTACGTGGTTTGGGTACCGCTGATTTGGGAGTACCTACATGGTTTGGGTACACTGGTGGTTTGGGAGTATCTACGTGGTTTAGGTACCCGCTGGTTGTTCAGGAGTATCTAAGTGGTTTGGGTACCCACTGGTGGTTTGGATATCTACGTGGTTTGGGTACCCGCTGTGGTTGTTCGGGAGTATCTACGGTTTGGGTATCCGCTGATGGTTCGGGTACCCGCTGGTGGCTTTTGGGTGTATCCTTGTGGTTCAGGTACCCGCTGGTGGTTCGGGTGTATCGTTGTGGTTCGGGTACCCGCTGGTGGTTCGGATGTATCCTTGTGGTTCGGGTACCCGCTGGTGTTTTGGATGTATCCTTGTGGTTCGGGTACCCGCTGTTCGTTCAGGTGTATCCTTGTGGCTCGGGTACCCGCTGGTCATTTGGGTGTATCCTTGTGGTTCGGATAACCGCTTGTGGTACGGGTGTATCCTTGTGGTTTGGGTACCCGCTGGTCGTTTGGGTGTATCCTTGTGGTTCGGGTACCCGCTGGTCGTTTGGGTGTATATTTGTGGTTCGGGTAACCACTTGTGGTTTGGGTGTATCTTTGTGGTTTGGGTGTATCTTTGTGGTTCGGGAACCCGCAGGTCGTTCGGGTGTATCTTTGTAGTTCGGGTAACCGCTGGTAGTTTGGGTGTATCTTTGTGGTTTGGGTGCCCGCTGGTCGTTCGGGTGTATCCTTGTGGTTCGGGTGTATCTTTGTGGTTCGGGTACACGCTGGTGGTTCGGGAGTATCCGTGTGGTTCGGGTACCCGCTGGTGGTTCGGATGTATCCTTGTGGTTCGGGTACGGGTTACGAAGAGCTTTTTGAAACTTCTGAACTGATTCATTAATCATGTCCAGACGGTTCTTATTTCCCCCCAGTGTTTTCTTTATGCAGCTGAGCCAAGGAATTTGAAATATAATTTGAAAAAAGACATGAAAAGCAAACGTATAAAAACATTACAATGCCAAGTCTAGTTCCATTCGAAACACTCCAGTCACTTCTTCGCGGCGATCCGACACCGTGGAATCGGTGTCCGAGGAAACATCCACAGTGCTAGCAATTTCTTCAAATAAAAACTCGACTTCAACGTTTGCGATTGCATATTGCTCATCTTCACTAAAATTTCAAGTTAACTTTTAGCTCAGACAAAAAACATGTCATGTTCATCAAAAACATACGTAAATGTGCGGACCAAAGCATTTTCCAGCTAATACAAAGCGAGTTTACGGAAACTGGATATTGGACGTCCGTACTGGTCCAGGCTTAAGAATACGCACGATTGAGAAATGAAAGATGAAAAAACCACTTACAATTTGTCCACATCACAACGGCAAATATTCCGAATTTTTCTTGCAGATAACGCATTTTTTTTCAGACAGTCATAAATTTGGTGCGCTTCGCAGACAGCGTCGCCGAATTCCTCATTAAGAAAAAGCTCGAGTTTTTCTACAAGGTAATTAAATATATCGGTGTTTCGGGATATTTCGTTTTAATCGATTTTTCTGCTTTCTAGCCTGAGGGTAAGGAGACGCGCATGCTCGAGTACATTAAGGAATTCAACTCGGTTAAGTGTGGCGTCATTGTCATTAGTAAATATTTTTGTAGAATATTAATTTTTGTATACTCAGCCGATGGTATTTCAGCTTGCGAGAATGTCCGTCTAGTGACCCAATTTTCAGTCACTTTGATCGTGTATTATAATATGCCAAGCAACCGTGACTTCTTCAATAAGAGGTGTGTCTTAAAAAATTCGCTTGGTGTTGAATAAAGCATTGTACTTAATTGCGATTTTTAGAATGAAGGAAATGCGCATGGGTCCAGATGACAATTGTGGCATTATCAGCTTCGTTGACGTAAGAGATATCAGTCGTTTGTTTTCAAGATATTACCGCACCGATGGTCCGAGTATCCTGCCCGATGATGTATCTACTTCTTGTTTCTAAAGACGTCGTAGATGAACACATATGTTGATGCTGTTGTGCTCGTTATTTCAATAAATTGTTGTTAAAGTCATCGTTCGTTTAATTTATTTCTTTTCGATTTCTTTTCAACACAAGCTGCGAGCATTTAGCGTGCTGCATGCACCTATCAAATGCACAATAGCCTCCAACATTTAGCCTTACAAAAGCAGCAGAGCAAAAAGAGAAAGAGGCTGCAGCGAGGACACGTTATGAATTAAAGGATACCATTTATTGTGGTGTTATTTTGTTTGTTGTTTTTGCCCTTTCAACTTTGAAAATCATAGTTGAATGCAAGGATAATATAAAGTACTGACTTATCCAAATCACTACTGCAAAACTAAATGGCGTGAAATTTTTAAATGGGAAAACAATTGTGATATTGTCCATGGCGTAGGTGCGTTTGCCCCAAAAAGTGCATTTATGCACCATTGTCAATATATAGCAGGGCTCCCAAGTGGGATGACTCTGAAATCAGCCGAAAATGTTCAAAAATCAGCATTTGGGGTCAAAAATCAGCCAAAAATTACCGAAAATCAGCCAAAAATCAGCCACACATAAATTGTTACAAAAAGTACTTTATTCCGGATAAAAAACAACAAAACAACACTAAATTCCGGGCGGCGGTTAATTCGTCTCCAGTCAATTCGTCCCCGGTGAATTCGTCCCCGGTGAATTCGTCCCCAGGTGAATTCGTCCCCAGGTGAATTCGTCCCCAAATTTTTTAAAGTCTTGGCACGTTTATTGAGTTTTTATTCAAAGTTTTAAGTTTACTAAGATACGATTTCCAACTCTCCCACCCCAGTTTTCAGACTTCTTGCTGCCTTATTTTATTTTCGCAAGTACACCTGTTTGCAAGTGCATGTATCATAAATTTTGTTACAGCTGACGATGGAGCTACTTTTAAGCGAGAAAAACAAATTTGTGGGACACTGGGATGATTACTTGTACTGGAAAAAGGACACTAGAGGAAGACGCACACGATGGCGGTGCATATTCTGGAAAAAAGGGACCCTGTGGTACAGCTGAAAAGAAATGTCCAGGTATTCTGTACAGAATTTTGAACAGTACTTTAACAATACATTGAGGAGCTGCATCTACAATCGACGGCAAAGTAGAAGCAACAACGCTTCATAATCACTACGGTGATAAGAGCAGAGTTGAGCCCAAGCGTATGCAGGGCTTAGTGCAGAAAAGGGCAAGAGACAGCAAAGATCCTCCTCGCACAATCATTGGAAATCCCCTAGTGGTTCAGGTGCCCTTTCAGTGGCTGAGTATTTCCATATGGTTGTGGTTACCTTATGGTAGTTAAAGTACTTACCCACTTAAGTAATGCGGTTTTGCTATGTGATATCACTGTTTTGTGTTTATCGCGTGTTAAACCGTGTTTATCTCGCCATTCTGGGTAGGTAACCTTGGTTTATAACAAATTATGGCGAAATCCAAAAATTTTAGGGTTTAGAGGGTGGATAACCCTTCAGGGTAAAAAATTGTGTTTACTGCCAACTGGATTCGAACCTGTTCGAAAATTTCGAATTGGCGGTTTTGGGGACGAATTCACCTGGGGACGAATTCACCTGGGGACGAATTCACCGGGGACGAATTCACCGGGGACGAATTGACTGGGGACGAATTCACCTAGAGCCCTAAATTCCAATATACAACACTATATTCCATATTTCTCCCAAACGCGAACATCATTTAACAATTTTCTATCAGAGATAAGACATTTGTACATTTCCACGCAAGTTTTATCGAAATTAACGTTCGCCTGGAGGAGACACTTCACTGTTTCTGGCTTGAGCGAATTCCTGTTGTCATTTCCAAAAGGAATAGCTACTAGGTGGAATCGAACCGGAGGAGAAATAAATATTCCATGGACCTGGACCCTAAAACCACACCTGAGTAACATTCCCTGAATACCCCAACCTGGGTACTACCAGCTAAAAAGATTACGACACCCAAGATTTTCAAAAAGTCGAAAAGCACTAACTTTTGAATTGCTGAACCTGCTGAGGATTGCTGTTATAATACTGCTGACAATGCTTCCAATTTGTTGTCATTTCCAAAAGGAATAGCTACTAGGTGGAATCGAACCGGAGGAGAAATAAATATTCCATGGACCTGGACCTAAAACCACACCTGAGTAACATTCCCTGAATACCCCAACCTGGGCACTACCTCCTGGACAACTCTATCTGGGTAATCACCGCACAATCGCCGTATTAAACAATATTTCTTCACAGCCCGAAGTCAACTTTATTCCACCACAACAAACTTGTACAACAATACAGGAATTAAGGAATGAAAATTAATCTGTCGTGATGTGTTCTCCCTCATTGCTTGATTCACTGCTGATTTCCGTGCTGGGACGCTTGCCAGTAGCTAAAAGATTATGACACCCAAGATTTTCAAAAGTCAGCACTAACTTTTGCCATTGCTGAACCTGCTGAGGATTGCTGTTATAGTACTGCTGACAATGCTTCCAATACTCCTGCATGTTGCCGACATTCGCAGCAGAGGCCGAAGGATGGACAAAGAAGATGGACTTTGATTATGAGACTGTAGATCAGGACGACCGGCCAAAGCACTTCCTCCTAAGAGACATCCTTTAAATATTTGAAAATATGAAACAACAGTTAACCCTACATCAGACTTCCCCCAAGAGCATCGAATAGATTGACCCATAAATTCGACACCATTCATTTCGACAATGGCTTTAGCAGCTGCTTGGTTACTAGAGAATCGCACTGCAATGCGACAGTGAATAAAAAAAAAATAACAAAATTTTTCCCGCTGATAAAATACTTACCGAAAGCATAACGCTGTGGATTAAAGTGTCGGACATCAACGATGTCCCCAAACTGCGCAAACGCTTGACGAACTTCCGCTTCTATAAATATAAAATCATGGAACCATATTCAAAAAAACATGCTTCTTTGACACCTGAACAATTCTGAGCCAGGTTTCCCACGTAGACAGAAGTATTGCTAGGAGTTGACTGACTCATTACTTCATCGAGAGTAGGCTTGCTATTGTAATTAGAAGATTCTCCGATGACTGGCTTTCGCGATGCCCAATTGGTACGAATAGGTCGCTTGCCCACCCATTGACCATTCATTTGCTCAATAGCTCGCTCTGCTTGCTCGCGAAAAGGATATGAGACGAAACCGTAGCCTTTTGACTTCAACGTATCCACATCACGAATAACCTTGACATCTCTTAAGATCAAAAGTAATACATGCTACATACATCTTAGAAGTTAGTTGTTAGTAACTCACGATATTTCACCGAAAGGAGCAAAAGTTTCCTGAAGCACTTTGTTGTCGACCTCGGGTGACAAGTCTCCGACGAATACGTGGAAATGATCTGAATTATGGAATAAAACAATCGCAATCCAGAAGACATACTGCTTGTGTCCACTTTCAGTTGTGAACCCTGATGCTCGGTTGCCCAATTGACTTTGATATTCTATACGAAAATTGTTCTCAGTGAAATACATACAGTAAAGTAGGAATTCACCTTGTTGGCAAACAAACGGTTATTCATACATGCAACACACTGAGCAGCCACGACATGAAGGTCGAACTCCACAAAGGCATAAGGATTAAAACCACCTAAAACACAAATGAGTAAGCATTTGCAAGCAAATGCAAAAACATACGTCTGTAATTATCTTGACCTTTCTGACCAATCCCAACTGAGAGAACAGATAATGGAGAAAATCTTCCGTGATGCTGTAATCCAAATTTCCGATGTAGCTGCAAACTCATGCATTACTTAAAATGTCAGATGTTGTTTGTAAAAAGCCTCACATGGTGCGAGGCTGCTCATCAACAGATTTGAGTTCGAAACCAGCCAACTTGCCGCCTGATAATGAATTCGGGATTGTAATTGCCACCAGAACCATCGTCATTGAAGCCTTGCATACCAGCCGCAGATCCATATCCATAATTGCTTAGCTAGAATTTCATAGATGAATTTAGAACGGAGGTGAAGTAAACAACTCACAGCCATGTCTGACTTTTTCAAGATGAATTAACGATCGATATATCTGCAAGTTATAATTACAGGAATGGAAACAAGAAGACTCATAAGATCATGTAAGCCAAATTGTTTTATAATTAGACTGAACATTTTTTCAGGCCATTCAGGTGGATATACACTTGACCAAAAGGTACCCATCCGTGATTCGGGGTTAGATGGCATGATTAGCCTAGGTGGTGCAATAGGTAAGTTGATGGCATGGAATATTTATTTCTCCTCCGGTTCGATTCCACCTAGTAGCTATTCCTTGATTACTTTTTTAAAATTTTGGCCAAAAAATTATACAAACTCGCACACATCAAAAGTGAATTAAAAAGCATCCAACCTTACTTATTAAATCGACTGCTAAAAGGCAATTTTCAAAACTTCATACAAATTAAAAAGCATCTAACCTGTGTTATACGAAAAATCGCTTATTTTGATCAACCCTATTTTAGTTAACCCTATTTTGAAAACTGTCTACTTTAAAAACCGACTATTTTAAAAACCACTATATCTTGAAAGACGTCTATTTAAAAAACGCTATTTTTAAATCCACCATATGAAAAGCCGTTCTACTTCAAAAAGCATTCATTTTGAAAACCACCTATTTTGTAATGAAGATACCGCCCTAGAATGGCATGATTGGAGCTTCGAGCGCTAAACCAAATCCTTTTACTAGAAACAAACAATCTAACAATGTAAGACGAGTAAACGAATGAAATGTAGATTCTTTTCTTGTTTCTTCAAATCCTGTTTCAACCGATATTCGATGGCTTCTTAGGAATTTTCATTCGACGCCTAAAAGTTGACGTAATATAAAAACCACAGTTAGCCTAAGTCTTACAGTTCAGAAGTTTTATTGGCCGTGGAAACCTGCACATCACTCTTTTTGTCTTCGATGTCCCTCATTACCTGTGCAATCAGATCCACTCTTTCCTCAACGACCTTCCAATGCCCTTTGTTAAGAAGAATTGAATCATTAAATATGTTAAAGATTGACGCTTACAGCTCTTTGTAAAAGTTCTCCAAGGTATTTGAGTTGTTTTGCAGCCTAGATCAGAAGAAAAGACAGAAGATAAGTGTTGCACATGAATCGACTACAAACTTGATACCTTGCCGGTAGATTGCATCGATTCGGACTACGAGCGCTATAATTGTTCGATCTAAAATTTAAAAAAATGGTAAAAACTGCATCCAACCCAAGACGCTTATTTTGTGTGATTGCAGAAGGCAGCTTCAATGGAGTTGTCGACCGCTTATCCAACCCAAGACGTAGCTTCAAAGGAGTGGTCGATCGTTTATCTAACCCAAGACGCTTATTTGGTGTGATTGCAGAAGGCAGCTTCAAAGGAGTGGTCGATCGCTTAGCCGGCTTCTTGTTGTAACGCAATTCCCCGTTTTCATCTAGCAGATAAGGACGCCTACAAGACTAAGGTTGTCAATAAATAATACAGGTGAAAATAGACCGACCGAAAATTGGATATTCCGTTAAGTTCAGATACTCTTCCAAGATCATTGTGGCCAACAGGGTTGATGGCACGATCACACGAAAAAGTTCGAACAGTCTTTTTCTGTTTCACGGCCTAAACTCATAAAAATTTATACATACTGATCTTCACAAAACAAATTGCACACCTCGATTCCCGCCTTCGGAGTATTTAGGTGGCAACGGCTTGTACAACTCGACACCTTTCCCGTCAGCTAAAAATTCTATTTATATGAACTGAATATTTATGGAAAATAGTTACATGGATTTATGTATCTATTCTGACTGCGCGAACTTCGATTTGCCATTATGCTCGTTTTGCTTTGAATATCTAAATAGGCAAAATACTGTTGAGTCCTGATAAAAAAAAACATACTCAAGCACCACATTTTTGTGATAAAAGCACCGGTTACCGATATAACGGTACTAACATTTTCAAAAAGTGTCCTGTTATATCGGCAACGTCGGTGATCATTTACAGAGACGATCAGAAAAATCGAAATCCTTGCAATTCTTTGGACTATAAAGACCAAAGACTCGCAAATGGCTTTCAAAATTTATGGAAAACAGTTATTTCAATATTGTGATTATGGTGATTATGGTTAACATGATCGCCCTTAAACATGACCACCTTCAAAACAACAGGGGACGAAGGCAAAAATGTTGACCCCTGAAAGTGAATCGAGCCATAAAAATGTAAATTTAAAATTATTTCGTTAAAGAAGATGATACTTTTCTATTTCAAGCCTTGGCGCCGATCTTTTTTTGGAACTAGCGTCAGCGTTGGGTCGGCAAAGCATTGAGTTGGCCTTTTTTGCCCAGCGCTGCAACAACACTGCTTTTTTGTCCAAAATGCAACGTAGGACATAATCTAGCCTGCCAAATCACCGTTAAGTCAAATAACTTTTCCATTACAGACTTTTTGAAATCATCCGCGTGTCTCAAACTACCACCGCTATCGTCCTACAAAACTTGTTCTATTGATGGCTAGCCACATTTTATATTATCTGGTGGAGCAACTAATAGTAGTAGAAAAGGACTGATCACACCCCTCTTCTGTGCATGGATGCCCCCCAGGCAGTAGTAATCAAGAAGTGGGAGCCCCCTTGTCGCATCCTCTTGCTCAGATGCGAGCGAACGGCCCTGAGATGGCCTCTTAATTACCTTGAATGAAGAAGCAACTGAGATATTTCGTAGCGTGTTTGCGAAGACTGAAATCCGGTCGTAGTACCGGTCAGCGCTAAATTATTCCATACGAAAATATGCAAACTTTTCCACCAAATTATTTAAAATATATGACTTTTTATTAACGCGGGCAATCCGACAACGCACTACATAGACACTACATATTGGAAGGTGGGGCCTTATTGGAAGGTGGGGCCTTATTTTCAACACCTCTCAAGACATGGGGCCTTATTAGAAGGTGGGGCCTTATTGGAGAGTGGGGTCTTATTAGAATAATACAGTATCTTGTCGCCAAGAAATTTTTTTAATGACCATTGTCTAAGGCAAGCTGTGCTCGTTTTGAAGCTTATGAGTTCTAGTTGTGCACCCGTTAAAAACATTTTGGATTTCTGATCAAATTTTCACCGCATTAACCCTAATTTTTTTGTGCGCAATCGCGAGCCTCTGCCCGGTTTTTTAAGTGAGGAGACCAATTTCGAAAATTAATGATCACAAAAAGTGACCTAAAAAGTGACCGTTTCAGACCAGAGAAAGCAGCGCTATAGTCATATTAGATAGATTTAACCTTGTTTAAATCCCCGCCTATTGAAAATATTGAATTTGATAGTTGGGTTGGCAAGTCCAGTATGAGTAATTTTTGAGTGCTTCCTAACCCTATTGACATTACCAAGGGCTCACATTCATATCTTTCTATATTGAAGTTTAGCTTGAAATCAAAACTTTGCTTGAAGAATGGAGACTGTCAAGGCTGAAGCTACTTCCAGCGAATGTTCGAAAACGGTGGCTTGGTTAGTGGGTCGAGAGCAACTCTGGAAGCGATTACGAAAGCGCCAATTCGGTAATTTACGTTTTTATTTCAGTTAAGAGTTTTATTATCCTTTTAATACAGTTGGATCTGATTCCAATCGACTCGCTCAAGTTGAAGAAATCATTGAAGTCATCAAAGCGGACGGTACGCTCAACGCTAATGCTTTTCTGGAAAACTCTGTGAAGGCCTACGCTAACGGTTTGTTTTTATTTACTTCTTTACGATACTAGTTGAGCTTGCCCGATTCAGGTGGTCATGTGATGGTGCAAGCCGATCAGGGAAAGGAGCGTTTTCGTGCCCTTGTTCTTTGCGCTCTAGATCAGGTCGTGAAGGAAGAAGATTCGTTGCAGGTTGTGGTCATTCTCCCTTCCGTAATGATGCTTCTGAGGTTTGCTTTCATTTACCTCGCATAGAATATTTGTGCCCTAGTAAAAATAATTTTAGATCATGTCGGACATGAAGAAGCTGAATCCTCCTGGGTTACAAGATTCAGCTGTGCGTTGCAGGCGTAGCCATGGACTCTAACAAAAGAATTTGCGGAGGAAAGTGCACAGATCGTGGTTGGAACTCCTGGTCGAATTGTTGATTGCATTCAGCAGGGAGTTGATCAGTATGTCATTAAAAATGTGAATTGTTTCTACTATGAAGTTTAGATAAGAAAGTGCGTTTGCTTCTGGTGGATTCGGCTGAGAAACTTTTCGAGAGTGGTTCGAAGCGCAATTCATCCATTTCACTTTGTGACCTGAGATTCAGTACATGCTGCTTGTCAGAAGGTCCTCCGTCTGGAACTGTTCATCAAGAATCCCAATGTTGATGCGCTCAGTGATCTATTCAAGAAGGAGGCTAATATCAAGTGGTGGTCGTGAGGCAAGTGGTCTTCCAAAAGGATTGAAGAAACTAGCGCTTCTCAGCCCGATGCAGCCGTTGAAAGTGCGGAATCTATAAACAAGCGTCCCAAACATTACTTTGTCCTGACCGAATGAGGTTAATTATCGTCGTTTTGTAACTAAGCAGGTTTTTAGGATCAGAAAGAGGCCGAGTTGCTTAAGCTGCACGAGATTGCTATGCGCTACAAGACAATGATCATCTGCAGTCTTCTCAAGTCGCAGACAGCGTCATGAATTCCTCATTAAGAAAAAGCTCGAGTTTTTCTACAAGGTAATTAAATATATCGGTGTTTCGGGATATTTCGTTTTAATCGATTTTTCTCCTTTCTAGCCTGAGGGTAAGGAGACGCGCATGCTCGATTACATTAAGGAATTCAACTCGGTTAAGTGTGGCGTCATTGTCATTAGTAAATATTTTTGTAGAATATTAAATTTTGTATACTCAGCCGATGGTATTTCAGCTTGCGAGAATGTCCGTCTAGTGACCCAATTTTCAGTCACTTTGATCGTGTATTATAATATGCCAAGCAACCGTGACTTCTTCAATAAGAGGTGTGGCTTAAAAAATTCGCTTGGTGTTGAATAAAGCATTGTACTTAATTGCGATTTTTAGAATGAAGGAAATGCGCATGGGTCCAGATGACAATTGTGGCATTATCAGCTTCGTTGACGTAAGAGATATCAGTCGTTTGTTTTCAAGATATTACCGCACCGATGGTCCGAGTATCCTGCCCGATGATGTATCTACTTCTTGTTTCTAAAGACGTCGTAGATGAACACATATGTTGATGCTGTTGTGCTCGTTATTTCAATAAATTGTTGTGACTGTTTAATCCAAATTATCTCTGCAGGTTATCTAGCTGGTAAACCTTATCAACCTAAAATCAAGAGTTCGAAAAGACATTATTTTTGTGTTCTGGTCAATAAGAATTGAGTTTTGAGCATTTTGAAATTTCGACCATCATGAATTTCGGCCTGTTTTACCATGTTCTGGTCACTTGAGCTGGGCAAAAAGAGCCTCTATTTTTGATCAAGAGTCTTGCTCGGAATTATGTCTTAGGTAAGTGAGTACGCGCATCTCAACCCCAAGCAACCAAGCCCCCTGCGCCCCCTTCGGAAGGCTAAGAGGCGATCAGTTGTGATTGATTGGACAACAACTCCAACTTCCTTAAGCTTTTTGAAACAATTGATGAGGCCAAACCATACGGTTTGAGACGTTTCCTAGAATTACCTATTTTACACGATTTCGTAAATGCAGGACATCGAACTAGTTTCTTTTTTTTAACACCAGAGAATGTCAAAAGTTTTTTCGACTTATTGTCAACACAAGCAACACAGCAAAACTCAGCACAATGTCCAGGGCTATCGTGTTGTCCATCCATTGATACATTTTGATTGCGAGCAAGACTCTTGATCAAAAATGCATTCAGCGAGTCTTTTTGCACAGCTCAAGAAAAATGTGAAGCAAGAAAAATGTGATAAAATGACCCTAAAATCACCCTAAAATGACTCTAAAATACCTTAAAATGACCCTCTATCCCTGAGGGGTGGGAGGCAAAACTTTTCGACAAAATTCAAAAATTCACAATCATGAAGTGTTCTGAAATCCTTCTTTTATCGTGGAGAGCAGAAAAAACGAGTTCGGGAAGTGATTTTCAGTCACTTTTCAAAAATCCGAGTATGGGGGGACTATAAAAGTACCCTTTGATTCTGCTTCATTTTACTCGTGCACTCTTAGGCCAAAAAATGGGCAAACTGACAAAACCGGATTTTATGAGTATTTGTCGTGAGATAAAACCAGAAAAAGTAATTTTTGTCCGGTTGCCCAGAAAATCATCTAGCTCGTGGCACATTTGAAGCATTGCTAGATCAATGTCGTGAGTTTCCATGTAGCGTTGACGCATCGATGTCCAAAACAAAAGGTTGTTAAAACAACGGCACAAAGAAGCTACATTATGTGAATAGAATGAACAGAATAGTACATTGAATGACTTAAACGAGTTAATTACTTCAAAAAATTACGCAAATTTAATTTTTTTTTGAATATCTGGAATTTTTTTCAATATTCCACTGACAACTAAACAGGTCCGCTATATCGAGGTTCTGTTTGTAAGGTTGTGATCTGGGACTCGTTTCGTTGTTAAACTTTAGAAAACTTGGACTTTATGGGACTTTATAAAGGCACTTTATAAAACATGAAAAGACCAGCTCCATCTAACTATTGCCGCTCAAATGGTATAGCGAAATTGTTTCAAAAGACCCCACCATTTTTTTCTGTTTTTGTGCATATTTACAAAAAAAGACTAAGCCTAGCTGTTTCTGTTCTCCCTCTTCTCACTGACTAATCAGTTGTTTAGCAGCGCTATACTTGGCCTATTGCCTGGAGGAGGAGAACAAGCAGCAGCAGCAGGCTCAGCACCACCACCAATTTTGTTGTTTTTTCAGGTGAAAGGGCAGGAAAAAAATATACGGTCGAGTCTCGATATAACGCGACCCTTGAAATGATTCCAGCAAAAAAAAAGTTAGTCAAATTCACGTTCGATATAACGCGACGCCTGATATACCGCGACCTTTTTCTGGTCCCGAGGGGTCGCGTTATATAGCGACTCGACTGTATAAGCAAGTGGCTTTGGGAACTATCACTTGAACAAAGTGCTCTTAAAATTCTTTCTTAGTTTCATAAAAAAAAGTAGTAGAGGACTGGAGGGGTGCATCAGTAAAAAAGTAATTCGGCCATAAAATTTTTCAGCAAATTAAATTAGTAATAAGATAAAATAGAATCCATACAATCTACTCTCGATAAACTGGCACCCCTAGGGACCAGCTTAAGGTGCTGGTTTATCGGGAGTAAACTTTGTCGAATTTCTTTGTCGGCCAAAGAATTCTTTGTTGTTCTTTGTTCACAGTGCCGGTTTATCGCGGTGCTATTTTATCGAGTGTGGGCCGTACCTTAAAAGTCTTAATTTATACAGCAAATTAGTTTGTGCAGCAGTAAATTTTGTAATAAAAGTCCTGCTTCACATGGTGAACTACTTTGCAAAAATTTTAAAAGGAATATTGAGCCGAAAAAATACCCGAACTTCTGGAACAACACAATATAAACTATAACACAGTTCAAAGAAAAAGTACAGGCATGTGAAAAGTTTTCAGCTTTTCCTTTGCCCTCTCTCTGAAATTGATTCCCTCAACCAGCAGCACCAAGCCAACAACAGCTAAAATAACCACCACCTTTGTAAATTGAACAAACAGTTGTTGTGTGTGGAGCAAACAGCAACACAAGCTGCGAGCATTTAGCGTGCTGCACGCACCTATCAAATGCACAATAGCCTCCAACATTTAGCCTTACAAAAGCAGCAGAGCAAAAAGAGAAAGAGGCTGCAGCGAGGACACGTTATGAATTAAAGGATACCATTTATTGTGGTGTTATTTTGTTTGTTGCTTTTGCCCTTTCAACTTTGAAAATCATAGTTGAATGCAAGGATAATATAAAGTACTGACTTATCCAAATCACTACTGCAAAACTAAATGGCGTGAAATTTTTAAATAGGAAAACAATTGTGATATTGTCCATGGCGTAGGTGCGTTTGCCCCAAAAAGTGCATTTATGCACCATTGTCAATATATAGCAGGGCTCCCAAGTGGGATGACTCTGAAATCAGCCGAAAATGTTCAAAAATCAGCATTTGGGGTCAAAAATCAGCCAAAAATTACCGAAAATCAGCCAAAAATCAGCCACACATAAATTGTTACAAAAATTACTTTATTCCGGATAAAAAACAACAAAACAACACTAAATTCCGGGCGGCGGTTAATTCGTCTCCAGTCAATTCGTCCCCGGTGAATTCGTCCCCGGTGAATTCGTCCCCAGGTGAATTCGTCCCCAGGTGAATTCGTCCCCAAATTTTTTAAAGTCTTGGCACGTTTATTGAGTTTTTATTCAAAGTTTTAAGTTTACTAAGATACGATTTCCAACTCTCCCACCCCAGTTTTCAGACTTCTTGCTGCCTTATTTTATTTTCGCAAGTACACCTGTTTGCAAGTGCATGTATCATAAATTTTGTTACAGCTGACGATGGAGCTACTTTTAAGCGAGAAAAACAAATTTGTGGGACACTGGGATGATTACTTGTACTGGAAAAAGGACACTAGAGGAAGACGCACGATGGCGGTGCATATTCTGGAAAAAGGGACCCTGTGGTACAGCTGAAAAGAAATGTCAGGTATTCTGTACAGAATTTTGAACAGTACTTTAACAATACATTGAGAGCTGCATCTACAATCGACGGCAAAGTAGAAGCAACAACGCTTCATAATCACTACGGTGATAAGAGCAGAGTTGAGCCCAAGCGTATGCAGGGCTTAGTGCAGAAAAGGGCAAGAGACAGCAAAGATCCTCCTCGCACAATCATTGGAAATCCCCTAGTGGTTCAGGTGCATTTCGCTCAGTAGCTGGGATCATTTTCACTGTGAGCCTGAGGTTCAGTACATGCTGCTTGTCCAGAAAGGTCACTCCCTCTGTGGAACTGTTCATCAGAAATCCCAATGTTTGATGCGCTCAGTGATCTATTCAAGAAGGAGGCTAATATCAAGTGGTGGTCGTAGAGGCAAGTGGTCTTCCAAAAGAGTTGAAGAAAGAAACTAGTAGCTTCTCAGCCCAATGCGTAAATTGAAAGTGCGAATCTGCCAAACAAAAGCGTCCCAAACACATTACTTTGTCCTGACCGAGAATGAGGTTAATTATCGTCTCACGTTTTGTAACTAAGCAGGATTTTTAGGATCAGAAGGAGGCCGAGTTGCTTAAGCTGCACGGGTGCTATGCGCTACAAGACAATGATCATCTACAAGTCTTCTCAAGTCGCAGACAGCGTCATAGGAATTCTCCATTAGAAAAGCTCGAGTTTTCTACAAGGTAATTAAATATATCATTCGGGATATTTCGTTTTAATCGATTTTTCTCCTTTCTAGCCTGAGAGTAAGGAGACGCGCATGCTCAGTACATTAAGGAATTCAACTCGGTTAAGTGTGGCGTCATTGTCATGGTAAATATTTTTTGTAGAATATTAATTTTTGTATACTCAGCCGATGGTATTTCAGCTTGCGAGAATGTCCGTCCTAGTGACCCAATTTCAATCACTTTGATCGTGTATTATAATATGCCAAGCAACCGTGACTTCTTCAATAAGAGGTGTGAAACTAAAAATTCGCTTGGTGTTGAATAAAGCATTGTACTTAATTGCGATTTTAGAATGAAGAAATGCGCATTGGTCCAGATGACAATTGTGCATTATCAGCTTCGTTGACGTAAGAGGGTATCAGTCGTTTGTTTCAAATATTACCGCACCGATGGTCGAGTATCCTGCCCGATGATGTATCTACTTCTTGTTTCTAAACACGTCGTAGATGAACACATATGTGCGATGCTGTTGTGCTCGTTATTTCAATAAATTGTTGTTAAAGTCATCACGTTCGTTTAATTTATTTCTTTTCGAGTTGCAATGCAATGTTGAGGTCATATGCGCTGGTCATTTTAAATTGTTGTCAGGAACTTGCGTGAAATTTGCTATTCTTCAAAGAATTTTAGTTTTGCCTGTAGTTGTTTGTATTTTATGCAGGAATTGGTCACGTTCTTTGTTAAGTGCCAGCTTTTGTAGCTCAGTGGATGAGCGCCAGCGAGGAGTATTGGATCTGGATTTCAGCCCGGCACAAAAAGTCGGCAATTGGGATTTCGACTCCATCTCTCATAATAGCACCAATAACAATCAAATTGCTCATCTCCGACTATTTGAAAAAAAATATTGCGTACCACTGAACCATCACTGCTCATGGTTCAGACAGATGAGAAATGAATGGTAATAAGGTGACTATTTAATCCAAATTATTTCTGCCAGGTTTTAGCTGGTAAAAACCTATTCGACTTTTGGCAAATTAATCAGAACTAAATACCGGTACCGTATGCTGAGCCAAAGCCGGAAGTATGAGGAAAATGACGCACCACATGAAAATCTGAGTGTTTTTGTTTAATTTTTGTCTAGGCCCCTTGACAATGAATATTTTCGATAAAAACGTGGACCCACCAGGTATACATCCCTCCCCACCCCCTCAAATGAAATTTTTAAAAAGTTTTTAAACACCGTATATCAACCTAAAATCAAGAGTTCAAAAAGACATTATTTTTGAGTTCTGGTCAATAAAAATTGAGTTTTGAGCATTTTTGAAATTTCTGACCATCATGAATTTCGGCCTGTTTTACCATGTTCTGGTCCACTTGAGCCTTGGTCCCCCTGTTGTTTAGCTCCTGGTCTGTAGGTAGCCTTTGGATGGACAACAGGGGGTACCAAACAAATTTTTGCAAAAAAATTTTTCGGGTTTACTATGCAAAAAAAAATTGCCATGAAATTCTGAGTCGATCTGCGTTTACAAAATTTTGAAATCATTGCCGGGATAAAAGTTATGGCAGTTTGAAAGTGTTACAATTTCTTGAATAACCCTGTATTTAATTACCTTGTAGAAAAACTCGAGCTTTTTCTTAATGAGAATTCGGCAAGCGCTGTCTGCGACTTAGAAGACTTGCAGATGATCATTGTCTTGTAGCGCACCTGTAATCTCGTGCAATAAGCAACTCGGCCTCTTTCTGATCCTAAAAAAATCCTGCTTAGTTACAAAGCGTGAGACGATAATTAACCTCATTCTCGGTCAGGACAAAACCCAAATGACCATGAAGTTTCAAAAGCAGGAACAGAAGCGTAAGGTTTCAAAAACAGAAGCAGAAGCATGAAGTTGCAAAAGCAGAAACAGTAGCGTAAGATGGGCAGCCAAAGATTGCGCAATTTCAAATTGCGCAAATGCAGATTGTGCAAACGCAAATTGCGCCAGAATCAAATTGCGCAAATGCAAATACCGCTATTTTTCAGTGTTATTGAAGGAGTCTTATGCACTCTTTCGTTTGAGATACCCGTTTTTACTTCTTTGTAATGTCTTTTAGTTATAAATTTTCAGCGGAATGGTCTGACAATTCAATACTGAAAGGCGAAACATTCTCGGCTTCTGCAATGGCTATTCGATGAGGTTTGGTCGTGTGCGCAACTGTGACAGCAAATTTACTTGGAGGTGCACGAAAAAGAATTGCTCTGGAACAGCTTCATCAACAAACCAAGAGAATCTGGTCGAAGAAAAAAAGCATCATGGTCACCTACCAGATACTGCACTTATTGAAGTTATTTTTAGCTTTTTCAGAAAAGTATTTTATTGCCTACTTCTAGGTTAAAAAGCGGGTCTCAGAAGCGGTTTTAACAGCAGAAACCAATCGCGACACACCGGTGAGAAGCATAGTGGATCTAGCATTTGGCGGGCTGGTGGGTGAAACTCTTCTTACAATGCCAACGATGGATACTCTCAGAGCACGCTTAACTCGCCACCGGAACAACGATATTGGATCAGTCAATCGAGGAGAAAAAAGTGAGGAATGGTCACAAAACATGAAGCAGACCAATGATGGTAAAAATTTTCTTTACTTTAATTTGGGTTAGTGAAATTTGATTTTTGACTTTTTGTGTCTCGTGTTTACCTGTTTTGCTTTAGCCAATAATGATTTCTTCGGTCCTCCATTGCAGCCAGGATTTATGGACACCAAAAGTTATGATTTTCACTACCGACAATCTTCTCCGTCTACTTCAGGTATTAAGTCTTTGTTATATACCGGAGTTTGATTTATTATTGTTTTTTCTTGCAGGTTAATCGCCATTGGGCAATGGACGGGACATTCTTTGCAGCTCCAAAATGGTCCAAGCAAATATATGTGGTTGGGTTCTATACGGCTAATCAAAACAGCACAAGTTCGTTCTTTCCTTGTGTGTATTTCTTGCTTCAATCGAAAACAGAAGAGGCTTATCGAGAAGCTTTTTCAAAAGTATTTGCTCATTTCTCTAATGATCAATATCCAACTTCTCTAATGATGGGTACGTTATCACTTTTTCAGTGTTTCAAGCGTTTCTAACAAAATATTTAGATTTTGAGACTGCTGCCAGAAATGCCTGTCTAAGCCTCTTCCCGGATGTTTCAATCAAGCACTGCCTATTTCATGACAGATAACAGGGATTGAGCCCAAGAGCAACGATCACTAAACCCCGCTGCTATACCAGTGAGCTATTGAGGCTACTTATCTAAATTATTGTTTGCATTTCCATACCAGCAATACATAATTCAAAAAAGTATTTTTGGCAATAAAAAAGTGTCCCGCGCGCGTTTGAATCTGCGAAATTCTCATTATTATTATTCATTATTATTCTCATCATCAAATTCTCATCTCACTATGGAATTCGACTGTAATTGAAAATGATGAGCATTTCACGCTACCCTAAACAAAATCATGCAAATTATACAATCAGGGCTTTATTCGCATAATACCAGACAACACATACAACATTAGACAATACTTGACATCAATGGATATATTTTCAATGCAGTCCAGTCGGTATTGCTTTCCAGTCTTTCTACGAGAGCATCAATTTCCTCTGTCAGATATAGATCCAGATGATTGATCACTTGAGCCTTAGATTCACTGTTATTGCCAACTGCGAGAATGGAGAACTAAAAGCAGAAAAAGGATTTAACACGACACATTGACGGACAAAAACTTACTCTATGCTCAAATTCCTCGCACTTGAGACCCACGTGGTGCATTAGAACTCGCTTTGCCTGGTGCAGAACTTCACGGACTTCGACGGATGAAATGTTCTTACTGTTGTGGCGGGAAACTAGCATCAGACGACCATCAATGAGCGATAGAATAAATAGACCTTCGAGAATGTGAATGACCCAACGAATGAGTTCATCTTCTTCAGCATCCTAAACAAAAAATATATAAGTGGATCAGAATTAAGTCTTACCAGATCTCTAGTCGTATCAGCAGCGTTTTCAATGACATCAACCGAGACAGGTGTGCAGCTTTCTGGCTGAGTGGACACTGCTGAAAAAAAGGGGTGGTAATGTCCGAGTGAATAAAAAAAGAGGATTTGACTTGAGCGAGACTTCATTGATACTAGAATATCGTCTTCAGTGGCGATTGCAACTGTTGGAACATCCGGAGCGGCGGCAACTGTTGAGGAAATTGGAGCGATGGCGGCTGTTGGAGCAACTCGAGCGATGACGAATGCTGGAGCAAAGACAATATTCGGAACTACTGTACCAAAAGGCATCACAATCGTTGACGGGTTTATCGATTCAGTACTGTGAGAGATGTATTCTTCGATGCTTTTGCAAACAGCGGTAAAATCGGTGATCGGATTTGGAGCAAGACAGGAAGTGTGACCCATTGGACAAGCAGCATGGGCGAGAGCATAATTCCTCCAATATTGGTCGCGCTTCATGCGGATATACCTGAAAAAACCACGCATAGACTTTAGCCACAAAATCGAAGAAGAAAAAGTTACTTTTGACGGAGAGCATCCGCCGTGATCTTTTTGGCCCATTCATTAGTCTTTTTGAATTCACGCCACGCTGACGGTCCCTTTACTCCACGATGTAGTTTCTTCCACTGGCTTAAAATTGAAAATTATTTGAATTGTGAAATGATCAAAGAGGATGTCCTACTTTCCAAAGTCATCCATCTGAGATTCCTGTTCAGGCAAATACTGGTAATTGCGCTGTAAAACAGAGTGTTAGCAGATAAGAATATCGAATGACCACAAAAAATACCAACCATATAGAGGGTTTGTTGGTATTAGTAGCAAAGACAGCACACTTGTTGCAAATACGGAAGAGAGATCAAAGAAGTTAGAAAGAGAGAACACACGTCCAGCCTTGAAGATAAGAATGAATCGGCTAAGCTGCTGTAATTCTTTATATGCTCAAGACGACATAGGTGCGTTAGTAGCTTATGTATAATGCGGGAATTGAAAAATACATCTTTGCAGTAATTGATAAAAACAATTTATTTTCCTAACTTGGACGAAGCCTTAGACGGCGCCATAGTTGGATCGCGCCGCCGCCGGCGTCGAAAATAAGTCTACCGCCGGCGGTGGCGGCGCGGCGGCGGCGAATATAAGGGCGGCGGTGGTGGCGGCGGTGGCGGGCGGTGGCGGCGGTAGCGCGTGGCGGCGGCTTTTAATAGCGCCGCAATTGAACTTATTTTAATAAAACTTGTTTTGCAAATTTGTGACAAGCGTGGCTGCAGCGAAAATTTTTATATCAACGCGAAAGCCGGCGGCACCACCGGCGGCGGCGGTGGTGGTTTTTCGGAGATGCACAACTATGCACGGCGCATTATATACTGCACATCACGACAAAGGCAAGAACAGTGCTGTAAATTGCACCGGTTAAAAATTCGAAGGCTGGTGCCCGGTGCCGAAATTTCAGAGGTGGTGCCCGGTGCCATAATTTCAGTGATCGGTGCCGAACCGGTGCCGCACCGGCAAGTTGTATGTATCATATCCAACAACACCTATCGAAGGTACAGTTGTTTATATTTGCAGTGTAGCTCA
>JAMRYI010001705.1:0-13892 GCA_029231635.1 Ditylenchus weischeri | reverse complement strand
TAATTTATAAATTCATTCTAATTTATAAAATCAAAGATACCAAAAATACTGAAAATACCAACCTGTCCAGTGTATAGATGGCAAAACCCTCTGATTTTCTTTTCCTTATACAAGTTACCTGCAGCAGTCTCCATTCGTCTAATCAGCTGAAAAATGGACTTTTAAGAAAAATTGTTAGTACCAGGTATTAATGTATGGTTAATTTATCTTATATAGTATTTGGCATGTGTTTTAACGCTTTTTTACTTCGAAGGCCAGAACGGGTCGTGATATCGAAATCACTTTTGTCACTAATACCATCGTATTCCCCAGAAATGTCAGCTTTCTGTTAAAAAAAAAAAAAAGAACAGGCGAAAAATGAGTTCTAATAGGATATATCTATTTTTATGAATGAAGTCATAGCCCCTCATTGAAATTTCGAAATACTATAGAGGCGCCGATAGGCGCCTGTGGTCCCTTGTGGTTAATGTCCTATTTTTTGTTGTCTTATTGCTTTCAAATGAGCGATTTCGAGGAACTTCAGCTGTATAAAGACGAAGGTCGTGCAGTCAACAAGAAGCGTTTTTCAAATAAAGATGCAGGAATAAAACTGGAAGCTGTCAAGATTAAATCTGCCGCAAAGACGATCGGCCTCGACAGAAAAAGCACCAGAGAATGGAATAGGAGCTAAAGCAACAGGCGTGAGTTTTATTTCTATTGATTTATTCAAAAATGTTTTCAGATTCGTTTTCAAGAGCAACAAGTCCAGAGGATCCAAATGAAAGTCACGCGATGGTTTCGGCCGACAAATTAGCAATACATATTTTGATGTGGTGCTGGCAAGCTGTATTTGTGAGAATAGGAAAAACAAGTAGCCAATGTTGTGCAGTATCATCACAAACAATAAGCAAGAAAATCATCAAGAGGTCGTTTGAAGGTTGGTTTCATTTTGTGTTTCAATATGAGTTGTGGATCTCGTTTTATTTTTAGCCTACGCAATTACTACAGCAACCGACGGATCTGAGGACGACCACACCACCTGCTTTAAACCAATAGCATAAAAGTACTGGACATTCTCCGCAACATCGAGGCACAGAACTTAACGAGGGGTGGCCGCAACGACTAAAGACAATAGGTTCTCGATGAAGGCGAGCTGCAAGAATTGGCAAAACAAAAATTGGAAGAGTTTCATAAAAATGATATTTTGTGCTTGTTGATTAATGTTTTCCAAAAGGAATTCAATATAGTGGATTATTAGAGGGTTGGGGAGTTATTAGAAGGTGAGGAGTTAATAGAGTGAGTACGGTAAGCGATTTTGAAAATTTAGAAGTTCAAAAATTTAAAAAAAGTAAGAAATCACTTTCTTAAAATCTCTTAATCGCTAAAGCATTAAAATCATTCAGTAGAGCTTCATATTTTGATTAAAGATCTAGACTTAGCGACTGCCTTATAGAAGTGACTGCCTTATAAAAAATGTGTAAAAAATAATTTCCAGGGCAAAAGAGACGAGACGGTTTTTGAATTGCTTATCATGATGGCTCTAGGTGTTGTGCTTTTTAAAGCAGTGGCAAGTAAAAAAATTTTGTGTCGATTTGTTAAATATTTGTTCTTAGACATCGTCTCTCATAACATTTCTTTCATCTGTGCTCTACCTCAAGTGTATCTTCTTTTAAAACGCCCCGGCGTTCTATTTTTCAACCCCCCTTAGAGGGTGGCGTTCTAATAGAAGGTGGCGTTCTAATAAAAGGCGGCGTTCTATTTTTCAACTCGTTAAAAATTGCCTCAAACATGCTTTTGGCTCTAACCGAAAACAAAATTTGAAATTGGCGCCATTTTTATTTTTAGAGAATCTAATATTTTTAAATCCTCGTGTCAGTATTCTCAGTTATCGTATTTAATTTATTTCTAAATTCAATTTACCGTATTACCTCTATTAAGGCCCCATGCGGCGTTATTTTTCAACCCTTCTCTGGGGTGGGGCCTTATTAGAGGGTGGGGCGCTATTGGAGGGTGCACAGCCTTTCAAAATTTGAATTTCCTTGTAGTTCAACTTAAACAAAACGCCAAGAATTTAACTGCAGTTTTTACGCGCTTTTAAATTTTTTGTTCATTTTCTGCACCCAAATATCACACAATTTTACTGAAATCTTACCTGCGACCCGAAATTGAAGATTATCCCGACTTGTAAATTTCTGGAATTCAGGTCGCAGGCCAAAATTTTCAATAAAAATATGAAGAAGTAAAAAGCCAGTAGATAAAGGAGTTAAAGTAGCTACATGGTCTGAAATTTCCAGCTCACAGGGCTTAAAATTCAAAAACATAATCATTTTAAAACAGCAAAACTCCAAGATATTTCAAAGAAGAATTTCAGAAAATGCTTTATATATCTTTATTTGCACCAGAGAAAATCTGGAGATTTGAAGAAGCGTAAATTCTCAAATTTATTCCTCAAACAGTTACATGACAAATTTATCCCTCAAACAGCTACATGACAAATTTATTCCTCAAACAGCTACATGACAAATTTATTCAACAACGCACTCAAAATCAAACAAAACGTTTCGGAGTTATGATTCAGTCAAAAATTGAGTTGGATAGCGTATGGACGGCCGTCTGTTCATCCGAAATTTTCTGCTTCATCTCAACGGCTTCAGACTCAGCAGGATGGATGCGTTCATTCGTGGATTGTACGAATTTGGCGTGAATATCGAGACAGAACCTTATCCCACCGGTGGGGCGCTATTGTTCAACCATTAAAATGCATCGATTCCAAAATTGTTGTGCATACCGTATCGATTCGCTTGCAATTGCACCAATACCGTCGCTTGCAATCCCGCCAACTTTACCACAGCCATCCTTACTGTTAATCCCATGAACATTTCAGATGGCCTTCCACCGCATGACGCAAGACGAGTTCGATGCTCGAAAAAGACTGAAAGTTAATTACTGTTTATTACTGAGTTTATTACTGATTTATTACTCAGTTTATTACTGATACAATTACTTTATTGCAAGCGTAGCTCACATCATGTCATGTCACATCATCATCATCATATCATGAACAAATTAAAGACAGAACGCGTTATGGCGGAAAGGATTTTCCAGTGCTACAATTTCGTAACAAAATTTAAAAAAAATACATTAAAAAGTTGGTGGAAATATGCTGACAGTCAAAATTGTGACAGTCAATCGTCCTATATACCCAAGCCGAGCCCAAGCCACAAGATTAAAAAAAAGAAACAAAAAAACAAATTAAAGTAATGTTTGATTTCTTCCAAACTTACGCTGCCCCATTTGCGGCCGAGCAATGAGCCTAAGCAGAGCCGGAAAATAACAGGTGGAACAGTCCAAAAATAGACCAGCTTCTTTAATAGCACTTGCAAGCTCATTTAACTACCCAATATGATATTCTAGGTCGCATCACTGGCAACGTATACGGCAAGGGTGGTTCAATGCACATGTACGAGAAGAATTTCTTTGGTGGTAATGGCATAGTTGGAGCACAGCAGCCGTTGGGGGCTGGCATAGCATTTGCTATGAAGTACCGTAAACAAAGAATTCTTGCTTTACACTCTATGGAGATGGTGCAGCCAATCAGGGACAACTATATGAGGGTAACTGTTTTTAAAAACCTTTTTTTATTTACATTATTTGATATTTTTAAGCTATGAACATGGCTAAGTTGTGGAATCTTCCATGCGTTTTTGTCTGTGAAAACAATGGCTTTGGTATGGGCACACCTATTGAGCGAGCATCCGCTTCTACAGTTAGTTTTTTGTAACAAATAACTGGTCGAAATTTTGGTTGTAGGACTATTACACCAGAGGTGATTATGTGCCAGGCTTATGGGTCGATGGAATGGATGTGGTGACTGTCAGTTTTTTTTATCTTGTAATATAAACTGTAAGAGTTTTTTTTGCTGTAGGTAAGAGAGGCTGTTAGATGGTGCAAAGAGTACTGTGACGCCGGAAATGGTCCTTTGGTTCTGGAATTGGCTACCTACCGTAAATTTTTATCAAGTGTAGAAACATTTATCTATAGATTAGAAATACCATTTAAGGATACTCTGGGCACTCAATGTCCGATCCTGGCACTAGGTAATAATTTAATAGTTAAAAATTTAGCTATTGAGTCAATTAATTATAGTTACCGAACACGAGAAGAAGTGCAAGAGGTCCGCAAACTGAGAGACCCGATTTCTCATTTCAAAGATCGTATTCTCACAGCTAATCTAGTTTCAGAAGAAGAGCTTAAGGTCGGTTAATCCTTAATTTATGTACAGGGTGGACCTAGTATTCCAGCCTATTTGATAGGCTTAGAACTTTTTTCTTTAAGAACTCGAGAAAACAAATTATGGCTTTTCGATAGCCCTTAATCCGCAGTTTGGTTTGACACCAAAAAAACATTTTATTGGACTTGAGTGATGAGATATGCTTATTCAAATCAAAAAATGACATTTTTTAGCAGCATACATAGTGTAGTAGTTAAAATTTCGATAGATTGTATGTCATTCTGCAAATGTTTCAGCCCTATGTTGTAGTGCAAATCAAGAGCTACATAACGCATTTCAAAGATTTTTTTTCAACGTGAAAGTGTTAAGATATGGCTCTTTAAAAAAAATATTCGTTGAAAATTGAACCCAAAAACACACACTTTTGCTCTCAAATTCAAAATAATAGTTTCATTTAATTCTAGGACATTGACAAAGAAGTTCGCCGCGAAGTAGACGATGCAACTAAGATCGCTACTTCAGAAGGAGTTTTGCCATTGGAAGCATTGTACGCGGATGTCTATGCCAACACTCCAGCCATTGAGATTCGTGGTGCTACTTACGATGACACTGTTGTCCAGCAATACACTACTACTGCTGAAATTGTCAAGAAGCTAGGAAAAGACGTTAGAAACTAAATTTTTTCAGAGATACAATAGAACTTTTTATAGTGTTTTGTTGTTGTTAGATTGTTTTTGATTGTGTTGTTGATTCTGCTTCAAGTCTAGAATGAAGTTATTTAGCTCTGTAGATACTGTGACTAGAAACATTGATTTTCTCAAACAGAATTTCTCGCTGATCATTTTGAGCCATACATGATGGTAGTTTTGAAAATTAAAATTTGGTCAAAATAGCCTCTGAAGTTTTTCTATGTTCCAGAGAGATCTTTTTTTGTTCGATTTCCCAATGTGGGACGTTTTGTCTGACACACGTGTGCATGCAAAAGTTTTCATTTCGGGGATAAAAATGTTATGCCTACTCACTAATAAACGCCCCTCTCTAATAAGTGACCCTCACTAAGAAACTCCCTTATCTAATAAACTCCCCCTTTAATAAACAGAAAAGTTTAGGAAGGAAGAGGCGAAATGGTGGTGGCAGGAATCGAACCTGCAGCTTTCAGTTTTCCGGGCTGATGTGCTACCATTACACTACACCGCCACCTCTTCCTTCTTTAAACTCCCTCTCTAATAAGTGCCTCTACTAAGAAACTCCCTCTCTAATAAATTCCCCTCTCTGATAAACTCCCCTCTCTAATAAGTGCCCCCTCACTAATAAACCCCTTCTCTAATAAACTCCCTCTGTAATAAACACCCCTCTCTAAAAACCCCTCTCTGTGCCCTCACTAAGAAACTCCCTCTCTAATAAATTTCTCTGATAAACTCCTCTCTAATAAACTCCCTTCTCTGATAAACTCTCTCTAATAAACTCCTCTCTGATAAACTCCCCTCTCTAATAAACTCCCTTTCTCTGATAAACTCCTCTCTAATAAACTCCCCTCTGTAATAAACACCCTCTCTAAAAACCTCTAATAAGCACCACCTCACTAATAAACGCTCCATCTCTGATAACTCCCTCTAATAAGTGCCCCTCACTAATAAACTCCTTCTCTAATAAACTCCCTTCTCTGATAAACTCCCTCTCTAATAAACTCCCATTCTCTGATGAACTCCCATCTCTAATAAACTCCCCTTCTCTGATAAACTCCTCTCTAATAAGTGCCCCTCACTAATAAACTCCCCTCTCTAATAAACTCCTCTGTAATAAACACCCTCTCTAAAAACTCCTCTGATAAGTGCCCCTCTCTAAGAAACTCCCTTCTCTAATAAATTCTTCTCTGATAAACTCCCTCTCTAATAAACTCCCCTTCTCTGATAAACTCCCTCTCTAATAAACTCCCTTCTCTGATAAACTCCCTCTCTAATAAACTCCCTTTCTCTGATAAACTCCCTCTCTAATAAACTCCCTCTGTAATAAACACCCCTCTCTAAAAACCCTCTCTAATAAGCACCACCTCACTAATAAACGCCCATCTCTGATAAACTCCCCTCTCTAATAAGTGCCCCTCACTAATAAACTCCCTTCTCTAATAAATTCCCCTTCTCTGATAAACTCCCCCTCTCTAATAAACTCCCATTCTCTGATGAACTCCCCATCTCTAATAAACTCCCCTTCTCTGATAAACTCCCCCTCTCTAATAAGTGCCCCTCACTAATAAACTCCCTTCTCTAATAAACTCCCTCTGTAATAAACACCCCTCTCTAAAAACCCTCTCTGATAAGTGCCCCTCACTAAGAAACTCCCTCTCTAATAAATTCCCTTCTGATAAACTCCCTCTCTAATAAACTCCCCTTCTGATAAACTCTCTCTAATAAACACCCTCTCTAAAAACCCCCTCTCTAATAAGCACCCCTCACTAATAAACCCCTCTGATAAACTCTAATAAGTGCCCCTCACTAATAAACTCCCCTTCTCTAATAAACTCCCTTCTCTGATAAACTCCCTCTCTAATAAACTCCCATTCTCTGATAAACTCCCCATCTCTAATAAATTCCCTTCTCTGATAAACTCCTCTCTAATAAGTCCCCTCACTAATAAACTCCCCTTCTAATAACCCCTCTGTAATAAACACCCTCTCTAAACCCCTCTCTGATAAGTGCCCCCTACTAATAAATCTCCCTCTAATAAATTCTCTGATAAACTCCCCTCTAATAAACTCCCTTCTTCTGATAAATTTCAATAAACTCCCCTTCTCTGATAAACTCCCTCTGTAATAAACACCCTCTCTAAAAACGCTCCCTCTCTGATAACCCCTCTCTAATAAACTCCCTCTGTAATAAACATCCTCTAATAAATTGCGAAAGGTCCTCCGCCATTGAAAGAGCTTTCGAATGAGTATAAACATGCAAATAAAAATATTACAGTAAAAAGTTTTCCACAATCATTTATTTGATATTGTTGAGCACTGAAAATTTTCAGATCGACCAAAAATTTCCGCGATTTTCCAATGGTTAAAAAGTTTCCGAGACGCTCATTAGAGCAAATAAGGTAATCCAAAATTTACGCCTTGGTAAGAAATGAATTTAAATTGGCTTTGACGTAAAGTTCTTTTCAAAGCTCTTTGAAAATTGGTCTAAAATATAGAAGTATAATGCTCCATATTCCACCGAATTAGCTGAGTTAAAGTGTGTGAACGGTTCTTTGATGTAAATAGGTAGTTGATGATTCTGTAAAACATGTCGATTAAAACATTTAATCATTTTTATTTTTAAACATGTGGCCCTATACGACAATAGGTCCCATTTTTGCCTTGGTCCCCCTGTTGATTTTTTTTCGCTGATTTTTATTTTCGAATCTATTTGCTTATTTTTATTTCTTATGAATTTTTGGCGCTACCGAGTATACCGCCCCCAAATGAATTTTTTCGAACTTTTTCAAAACACCATTTTAACCATTTTTAAGCATTTCCTACACGTTGAACACGATAAAAGAGGTGTTTGCACCTACTTTTTCTATAAAAAGTCGATTTTTTAAAATCTTGAATTTTGTATTTTTAGTTGATTTCTGTTTATTATAACTTAGTAAATCAGATGTTGAGGGTACCTTGGCCCCAAAAGATGGAATTTGAACATAGTTTTGTTAACTGGGGCCTACCGCATAAAGAAACTCTGGTATGCATACATTTTTTATGCATCCAGAGTCACTTTCGAGTGATTTGCGTCTAAGGTATGTGAGTGTCAACCCCAAGCAACCAAGCCCCCGCACCCGAAGGGGGCTTGTTGAATCACTTATACTATAGTCCTGCCCTAAATTATGCAGGACCAAGGCCGAAAAATGTCAACTACCGTAAACCTCTATTAATCCGGCACTCTAATAATCCGGCCCTCTATTAATCCGGCTCCTGGAAGGAGGTTGAAAATAATCCGGCCCCCTCTAATAATCCGCCCTCCAAAGAGATAAATAGGAAAGTATTAAAATATAAACAGAAAAAATATAAACAGAATCAAGACAAAGCAAACACGAACAAAGACAAAAAATAGCTAACAAATGAACAGTGGTATACTTTCGAAATTACAAGGAATTTAGAAATATGCTCAATAAAACAAGTTATGGGCGCTTTGGCTCCACATGTTGAAAATAATCTGGCACCCTAATAATCCGGCACCTCTATTAATCCGGCACCCCGGAAGGAGGTTGAAAAATAATCCGGCATGCCTGATTAATAGAGGTTTTACGGTATTTTTAGCAAACTTGGCGTTGGGGTGGAAGGAGACCAAAAAGGGGTCAACTGTGTCAAAAAGGAAAACATTGAACATAGTTTGGAATGCTGGGGCCTGGCGCATATAGAAACTCTGGTATGCATGTTTTTTCATGCATCCAGAGTCACTTTCGAGTGATTTGTGTTGGGATTCCCAACTTCCCAAAGTTGATTTCAACCCAAGCACCCTGAGGCCCTTCAAGCAGGCTTGGTGGGTTAGAGATGCGCGCACTCACTTACCTTAGACATAATTCCGAGCAAGACTCTTGATCAAAAATGCATTTAGAGGCTCTTTTTGCCCAGCTCCAGTGACCAAAACACGGTAAAACAGCCAAATGGTCGAAATTTCAAAATGCCCAAAACTCAATTTTTATTGACCAGAACACAAAAATAATGTCTTTTGAACTTCTGAGGTGATTTTAGGTTGATATAAGGTGTTTGGAAACACTTTAAAAAATTTCATTTGGGGGGGGGTATACTCCGGTAGGGTCGAATTGTTTTATTTCTATTTTTATTTCTTTTGATCATATGAAACATAAGATCAAGCGCTTCTATGGAACCAGTGATAATTTGCTCGCCTCGTACATTGCTGAAGCCGTTTTTTGTCAGAACTGTGGTGCAAGAAATCAGAATTATTTTAGAAAATTTGTTGAAGAACTCGTGAAAATTTATGAATGTTAATGTGTTGCCGAAAGAAGAAAATAAAATTGGTTAAAATAGAAGCAAAAATTAAAAAAAAATCAACAGGGGGGACCAAGGCAAAAAATGGGACCTATTGTCGTATAGGGCCACATGTTTTCTGCATATACAGAACAGGTCTTTATTTTCGAAAAGATTTGAAACGCTCATATTTTTTTATTTTTGAACTCAATTATACATGCAATAGCATGTGAGAAAGCTCTGTGTCTGTGGTTTTTAGTCGAATACCCTAAGATGGTTTACTTTGTTCACCCGAGCAAGAGTGGGTTGACCGGAACCCGTCTGGTTTGGCCCAGTGCGGCCGGCGCTACCTTCGGGCCCTCCAAGACGTAAAATTTTAGGCCCGTGGCCCAGCCCGATCGGCTCGGTATGAGCCAAAACATTAATGTTATATACCAAAAGAAAGCTCGTTTCTTCTTCGTTTTTCCATATAAAATTTTTCTTTTTTAAGGAAAATATTAAAATTTTGCTCCGCAATATGGTACATCCAAATTTGATTAAGGAAATCCCCACACTTACCTTACCTTTTTTTCTAAAAATTTGAAAAATACTTGGATTTTGGTCATTTTTCGTTTTTCCCAAAAAAACATATCTCACGATAAAAAACAAAGCACAACAGTTGTTAACAAAGTAATGACCAAAAGTTCAAAAAGGTGAAAAATGGGAGGTCGGCCACGATCCGAATAAGTACCACATTTTTATCTCCAAAAATTGTTCTGTAAAATAAGTACTGTAGCTCTTGATATGCGCCACAACATTATGCTGAGAAAAATCTTATTCCCTTAGTGCAGCTAACAAATTTCTAGCGGAGGTAAGTGCTGGTATATTCTTTAGTCAAATTTGCATGGACCATATTGCGTAGCTAAAATTTCGATATTTTTTTCTTAAAAAAACAAAAGTTTTTTTATGGAATAGAAAAAAGAAGAAAAGAGCTTTCTTTTGGTATATAACATTTTTAGTGTGATTTGAATATAATTAATAAATTTCATCACACAAATGTTATGTTAGAACTTATCGATCAACCTGATATACAGTATTTTTTTGGATAAAACGGAAAAATGCGATCTTTTTGCGAAAAACTTTTGTAAAATGTGCCACCTTTTTGCAAAGAAGTGCGATTTCTTGTGAGAATTTGTCTTGTTTGTGTTCAAATTTATAGTTTAGATGATGCGTAATTGGTTGTTAATGTCAAGATGTATTTTTTAGAAATAAAATGCATGTGGGCATAAAAAAGGAAAAATTTTCACTAAAAGGTGGCACTTTTTCGCCAAAAGTTGGCATTTTTACGTATCGTCCTATTGGCTCTATACGATAATAGGACGATTTCTTTTTCTGTTTTGACTAGTCATTTTATTGCACAAAGCTTTTTTTGCTGCAAAAATTAGCTGCTGCAAAAAGACTTTTTTGCTGCAAATTGGGCATGTTTGCAGCAAAAGTCTTTACAAACACTAATTTATGCAGCAAAAAAAAGCTTTGTCACATTTTATTTCTATCAACGATTCAGACATCAATTCCCATAATTTGTTCAACGACTTTTTCCAAATGGTTCTAATTAGAGCCTTTGGTAGCCTTTTGCAAAAACAACAGGGAAGCCAAGGCAAAAAAAAGCGTCCTATTGTCGTATTTCTTTGTATACCGCCGCAACTCTGCGATCATTAGTAGTAGGGTTGGGTGATGGTTAGTCACCGGGACTTTCTTAAGTCACCAATATTCGGTGACTAAAAAATAGAATTTTTTTACCGAAATTAGCGCCGTCTCAAAACAAAATTGTCACAATATTTTAGATCTTATTACTGTTTACTGCAAATTTTGGAATGCCGTTTCATTTCTCTGCATTTTTTGTTTTCAAATGTTATGTGGCCTATTTATTGTCTAGTTTAGGATGCTGAAACAATTTACATGGAGCTGGAATTTTTTCACCAAGCGAGAAGAAATCATTAATGGAAAACTTTCTGTTGTCGGGTACTACAAGTTCTGCAATCCAAACTGTGAAGCTGGCAAAGGGTCGTTATGTAGACAATGCTGGAAGACAAGAAAAGCATTTGAACGTCGTGTTATAGTTAATGCCCTAACTTGTAATTATGCGTAAATTTTAACTACTTCCTGGTACTCTGCTGAAATAAATTTAGTCCATTTTTGAGTGAGCGTTTATTAGATTTTGTGAGACTACTTTTCGTCCCTCTTCTAGGAAGGGGGGGATGTAGTTCAATTATTACAAGGCGAGCGATTAATACAGGTTTTACATTAATTTTGTTCAATAAATGTTTGAATTTACAAATTGTTTTGAAGACATCTTGTATTATACACAGAATTTTTAAGTCACCGAGTTTTCAGTGACTTACCGCTAAGTCACCGGATTTTTAAGTCACCAGCCGGTAACCCAACGCTAATTAGCAGCGACCATTTATTAATAAGTAACACTAGTTACACACCTGGGTAGTAATCCCTCAAGACGACTACCCTATACACAATGTGTATAGGGTAACAGCAACTATGTGTATTACATAGTGTTGGCGTCGAGACGAGACCGGTCTCGAGTCTCGTCTCGAGCCGATTTTGGCCAAAATGTGGTCTCGAGTCTCGGTCTCGACTTTTTCCGCCAGTCTCGGTCTCGAAATTTCTGAAAATTCGAGACCAATTTGCACTAGATAAAATGGCCTTTTAGGCCTGAAAATTGTTGACACTGTGGTTTTTTCAACATTGATGTTCATTGCTTTTTCGTCACAACGTGCCTGTGTTTTGATCGCTCTGCGTGTGTTGTATAGCTTTATCAGCTATTGCTTGCATTGTCTTGTTGTTATACAGTGCAATACAGCTACAACCATGACGGTTGTAGCTTGGAATTGCTTACATTATGCCGTTTAGATGGCCGCCGTATGGAAAATTGCATATCTGGAAATATATCAGGAGAAAATTTTTTGGAAAAAGTCTCGAGTCTCGGCGATTTCGGTCTCGACAAAATGACCTCAGTCTCGGTCTCGACAAAATGACCTCAGTCTCGGTCTCGACAAAATGACCTCAGTCTCGGTCTCGACATATGTACTACTACCTGAGTACTACCACCTTTGTAGCAGAATCTGACAATCACTACCGAAAAACTTAGGTTTACTGATTCAGATACTTGGATACTACAACCTACATGCCTGGGCACCACTGCTGGAGGTATCAGTACCCAGTTATAGTTAAGCCGCGGCCGGCTGTAATCCGGCCCGCGCCCAGCCGTGCTCCCAACGCAAAAAGTGAACTTCCCACCTCAATTGTGGAAGAGCTATTACTATTATAGTTTAGGAGGTTTGGTGAACGAGAAAAAATCACAAAAGTCAACAGGGGAACCAAGGCAAAAAACCATAGATTATAAACTAGGGTCTAATTTTCACTTACTGTATCGAAAATTTCCTTTTCTCCAATACTTATTGTTTGTTCTGTAAACCTAGAAAGTTGTTTTGATATTAAAGCTCTAGATTTAATGCCTTAACACTTACTTAAACGTATAGTTGTAGTAGTAAAAACCAAGCAGAAGATCGTGCAGTGTATGGTCTCTACCAAGACCGCAATGTTCTTCTAAATCAAATTCTCGGTCGAAATAATATGTGTCGCGAATGTTTTTGTTAAGCAGTTCTTCGCTAAAAATGGGCAAAACCGCCGGCTCAATTCCGGACTGCAGGTAGTGTATAACCTGAAATTCAGAATTTTTTTTCAGTTATTAAAAATTAGGAGACTAATATCCATAGAATGGGCGGAATGAGGGTATGGGTATTTTCTAAGCTTTATTATCTTTACTTTTATAAATCAGATGAGCATGTCTTTTTGGGGAATAATAGCCCACTCTTCATACAGGGTGCGGCAAAAAAAACGCGGACACCTTTGAATTATAGTTGATTTGCTGCATTTATTGATTAACACGAGAAAGACGGGTGGTAAGACTATGACGGTAAGGCCTAGAATTTGACGCTCAACACGATAGTGAAAAAAATTATAAGAAGTCACTATTTGCGGGTCAGCTTCCCTTAAGAACCAGCAACGTCAAGATTTTTGCTTATGCAACTTCAAAAGGGCAGATCTCATCAATTTATTTATTTATTTTAATGATTTTCAATTCTAAAGAAATTGCAGATCGCGGACTTTTTAATGAGATATCATGGAGGTATTTATGATAATTATATGCAAAAAAATTTAGTTCAAAGAAACAATTGTGTCGTTTTTCGAAAACGTTGTTGATACTTAAATATGCAGAAAAAGTGTGATTTTAGTTGTACATGTATAACATTCGACAGAGCAAGCAAGACTGCACCAAAAAGTGCTTTGAGGTGAAATAAAAACAAGCTTTTAGAGTTATTAGCAAGACTCCCGAAATAAGTTCGAGATTTGAGTAATTGTTGTCTTGAGCGGAATTTGAAATTTAACAACAAGTTGCAACTTGCAATTGAGTTAATAACAATTGAGTTAATTGAGAAAACATCTCTACGGCTCCTTCATGAGCAGGTGATGCTGAAACAGAGAATGCTAACGACGAAAGTCTTGGATAAGCCTAAACGAGAATTGTTTCAAAAAATGCCTGTGTGAAACCTAACATACTTTTTTATGACTATTCTAAAACGCAGCAGCATTATTGGGCGTTGTTGCTTTCACATTTCTTTAAAATAATACTCAATTTCAAAGTTTAGACCAGTTGTTTTTGTAACTGGTGTG